>JAAGKR010000977.1:115596-150112 GCA_011419295.1 Clarias macrocephalus | reverse complement strand
ATCGACCTGATCTTCAGCAGTCAAGTGATCGCGATCCGAGCTTACACTCTGTGCTTTTCCAGCACTTCTTATGGCTATTTACAGGCGATTATTAAAAGATACATTTTTATTTTGTTTGCGCCCAAAAACATTTGCACCAGCCGCCACTGGATCTGGGGTAGATTCAAGCGCTCAGGTCTAGGCTCGGAAATGTTACGTGGCCATAAAATGTAGTCAGCTGACCACCTGAATGTACTGAATCACCAGGTTATCTTGGAGTATGGAGTTTTTCCTCCCTGATGGAACATGAATATACCAGAATTCAAATTAGGAATGTGTGCTTCTGGAGCATGGGGAATCATTTTCAGACATGAACTGGACACCGTCATCAAAGCTAAAGGAAGAGGAGGCGGAGTCGTGATCAGTATCAAATGGAAAGTATAAAGTTATTCTTTTATTAATATTTATAATATTTATTATAATATTCAAATTTCATTCCTATATTATTGTCCCTTGAGAACATATAATAAATTTGTTGCTGAAATGTGATGGGGTGTGAATTTTCTGTGAACGTATCTTTGTGACGATGGCCGTTTTCATGTTTTCATGATCTCAATAAAGTGGAACTTACTATAAAGCTGCTCAGGATGAGTGTGTAGGATGATGGTGTTTGTGTGTGTGTGTACGTTCTGATGTTGTGAAAGCCTAGTTTTGTAATTAATAATAAATAAGGAACTTGCAAGAAAAAAAAAGGTATTTCCTGATTTCAGGGTTTTTCACACAGGTTAGGTGTGATTTTTTTTTTTTTATGTTTTGTTTTTAGAGGTGACTGTAACCCTTGAAGAGCATACATTTTTATATGTTTTTTTTGTGACACATATACATTTTCTCGTCTTTCATGTTTTAGCTATGGAGATAACAATCAGTGTGTTGTGGGCATTAATGTCCCAGTCAGATGCTGTAATGTTGATGCAGATCTCGACCAGAACTTCCTCTCACAGGATGGTAAGTGGGAACAACAAGCAACTACCACTCTGAGTATCTGTTGCTCATTCATTCCATGGCACAAACATTAGCTCACTTTGACCCGCTCATGCAAACCCTTCTTAATTCAGATCCTAATGGCTGCATGGCCTTTTTCACCCTGAACTGTGTGAACACCTGCTCAACATCTTACAAAACCTACAGCATCATAAAAGCGCTTGGGATGTTCCATAACCGCAGTGCTCTGGACCACACACGTTCTAAATGGGATTAAGGTCTGGGGAGTTTCCTGGGCACAGACACAAAATGTTCGATGTTCAAATTTATGGTCAATTTGTTATTCTGGGGCGGCACGGTGGTGTAGTGGTTAGCACTGTCGCCTTGCACCGCTAGGGTCCGGGTTCGATCCCCGGCCAGGCTCGATTCCCGTCTCTGTGTGCATGGAGTTTGCATGTTCTCCCCGTGCTTGGTGGGTTTCCGGTTTCCTCCCAAAGACATGTAGGTGAGGCTAATTGGCGTTCTCAAATTGCCCGTAGTGTGTGAATGAGTGAGTGTATGTGTGTGTGTCTGTGCCCTGTGATGGATTGGCACCCTGTCCAGGATGTACCCTGCCATGTGCCCGAAGTCTCCTGGGATAGGCTCCAGGCCCCCCGTGACCCTGAATACAGGATTAAGCCGTATAGATGGTGAGTGAGTGAGTGAGTGATATTCTGGGCCTACTGACTCTTCCTTAACGTCCACTTCCTTTCAGAGAGCTGAATTTGATGAAGGACCAGAAACTGAGTCTGATGGAGCTCATTCATATCTTCCTTAACCTGATTTTTCTTTATTCACCAAATACTTCGATTTTACAATATTTTACTTGATTTGACTAGATTTATTTAATTCATACACACAATGTTAAGGAGTAACATCTTTAACTACTTTAAATAATTTTATGTGTGTGTGTGTGTGTGTGTGTGTGTCATTTGTATGTGTCTCTATTCTCCTCTGGTAGCGCTGCATTCCTGCACATCATTTCATTCTTGGTAGTGTGTACATGTATATTACAGTATAATGTGTGTATAAGTCCAGGAATGTGTTGAGGAATGTTTGGTGATGTTTGGGGTGTGTTTTCATCCTGCTCTTTCTGCTCCCTCTAGCTTTGGGAAATGAGGTTAAAAATCTCAAGGAAATAATTAACAAACCACACACTAGTTATGACCAGATGAAGCCTCATTTAGGTGCCGAGGCTCCCAGCCAATAGTTTCACCAAAAGGTTCATTTGTTCATTTCATGGAGCTTCATTCAAGGGCTTGTTGTACTGCCATCTAGTGGACAGATTTTGTGTAGCAACTTGATCGTAATCACAAGCAGCACAATTAATATGTGCATGTAGCGGCACTGTTCAAGGAAATGCTTATGTATATAATAATCAACATCAACATCTGAATCAACAACTCTGATTACATAAGCGCCGAACGAGTCAGTCACGTGATTGCGAGTCTTTTTTGGTCATGTGACTCTCGGGGAACCGACAAGCGAGTCTTCATTTGGACACGCCCCCTTCTGCTCGCTACCTCTGTGTCACAGTAACACCACTACCACACACACACACACACACACACACACACACACACACACACACACACACACACACACACACACACACAAAGGGATGAGAAACTCGGCTCCATTAAGGGATTCGACTCCTTCTGAATCACTCACTAAACGGATCCGGGTCTCCTGAGTCAGATTCTGACTGCATTGTCCTATGGTCCCTCCACTAGAGGGCGCTCACCGAATCCCAAGTATCCACAGAATCCTTGGACTCATGAACACACTGAGTCCATCAGATCCATCTGTTTCACTCCGCGCTGCGACTCTGACAGATCCGCTGAATCCCCCGGTTTAGATAAATCAGCAAGGACACGTACAGTATTTTGAGTCTTTTTTGTTTTTGACACTAAAATGTAAATGACAGGGAATCAAGAATGAATGCCAAATATTTATTTTAATGACAAATGCACATAGAAATAAGTTTTGACAACAAATATAACGAATGAATAAAATATATATAAAATATATCAGCAGTATCTGTTTTTTTTTATGGGTTAAAAATGGATACGCTATCTGGTATAGTTAATTTTTTTAATTTTAGGTAGTTAAAAAAAAATGTCCAGGTTTTAAAGCCGGGATTTGAGCTTGAGTTTTCCTGCATTAACAGTAATACAGTCATTGTACACATTGACTGTATTATATACAAAGCATCGCATCGTTAACATTACCGTTCTGGTGACGTGTTGTGTTGGAACAGGGGCGGATCTACCGGGGTGGCATGGGGTGGCAATTGCTACCCTAAGAAAAAGCCTTGCCACCCCACTTGCCACCCCAACACTAGTGTCCTAGTGTTCTAAAAAGAAAAGAGTTTTTTAATTTATCTAACGTTCCAATCCAGATATCAGGTTCAAGTAAATCACACATCAGCATTTATTTAATTTTTATAGTACAATGTAAAAATGTGCACCCTAGTGTATACGCCGAATAAGAACAGCCTTCCTTGAATCCACAAAAACCATGCAAGGATGCTTGCTTCAGTGTTGCCACCCCTCATAATGTTAATGCCACCCCCTTGCCACCCCATGAATAATTTTCTAGATCCGCCCCTGTGTTGGAAACGGGCCTGATGTGATATAAATGCCAGAGCCGTTTTTTCATGCCGGTTTTTCATAATGCACATCTACATCACACCAATGTCACCATGTAACAAAAATATGTTTGGTGTTAATAAAATCAGATTATAGAGCACTGCTTCCAATCACAGAATACTGTAAAAGTGAAACAGCTGCGGTTTACAGTCTTATGCAAAAGTTTAGGCACTCCTTGATAAATGTCAGATTTTGGTATTTTTTTAATTGAAAAGATGTCAACACGCACAGAGTCTCCCGGCTGTTTCACTCCGCGCTGCCCGTCGGGCGGATCCGCCGAATACCCTGGTTCAGATGAATCAGTACCCGCTATTTAGAGTCTCTCACGTTCCTGATTGTGCAGGAAAATTTCGAAACAACTCAGTCAGCCACTTGTTCCTGTAGTTACTATCTAACAACTACTTAGAAAACCTCTCAGGGAACATTTAAAAGATAAAAAAAAAAAACTCCCATACATCAGAAATAAGAAAATAAATCTCAAATAAACATCCTACTTTCATCACAGTTTCCTCAGACTTCTCTGTTTCTTTACTCTACACCGTCTGTTTCGATTACAAGTTTGACTTTGTGTTGAAGGTAGAGACGTGTAGAGGAGAAACAAACCGAAGAAAAGAAAGAGCTTCTGAGGTTCTGAGAAACGTGATCCACTTTGCATTATCCTGATAAGAATCTGCTCAATGTGAACTGAAAAGACAGAGCAGTGATATTTCAATAGAATGAGGACTTTACTGATACACAAGACAAGACTTATTTTTATTTAATTCATTCTATTTAAGTATATTGGGACATTATTTATAATGAGTTGTCTGACACTGGCTACATTTGGCAAATTGTTCAATAATTTTTTCCCCATAGAGACCCTTATGACTAATCCAGTAACGTTTTGAGCAGATGTTGTGCTGGAATCATGGCAACATACTTGTGGAACAGATCTATAAGTTCTAAATTCCATCTACTGTCAGGAATAAGAAATGGCCTTTTCGCTGCAGTCTCATCACCGTACTGTTCTTAAAGTCTTTTGTAAATGTCGATTGGTTTTGACACGTTCATTAACCAGAAATTTCATCACAAGTCTGGTTTGACTTGAACTCCCCTCTTATTTTATGTATGTAAAAATGCGACTTCTGATTGGTTGCACAATAATTAGTTAACATATTTCACAGCTCATTTTCATTTATGCGATCACAAATAACATTTGAAGTACCTCAATAAGGTTTGTTATTTATATTTTATATATATTCTCACACCTCAACCTAAATTCCTATCAAATCATACTTCTACGCTAAAAATACTTTTGCTCCTTATTTAAACAGGAACGTTCAATGAAAAAGTTCAACAGCTGAGAATCAAAAACCACAAAAAGGCACAAACGATAAAAATTACAAAGGAGAAATAAAGCAAAAGAAAGAAAGAGAAAACGACCACCAAAAAAAAAAACATCAATACTCTGTAAATTTCATAGTTGTTGTTTTTTTCAGGGCGTAAATGATGATATGAATTTTGAGGATCATGTTTACTTTAATCGGTCATAGATTTATTACATTTAGTCTCAATTTCAGTTCCAGTTATATGTGTGTAAATTTACACATAATTAAAACTGCATGAGTGAACAACATCGAGTGTTTTCTTGAAGAGGAGGCGGAGTCAGGATCAGTGTAAAGCTGCTCGTATATTCTTTCTGATCGGTACAGTAGGTTCGGTTAAGAGAGACTCAAGTACATCCTTACACTTACTTCTCCTATTCTGAACACGAGACGAGATGGTGAGTTACAGTATGTAAGTGTGTGTGTGTGTGTGTGTGCGTGTGTGTGTGTGTGTGTGTGTGTGTGTGTGTGTGTCAAATTATCCTCTGAATGGTTTTTGTTTTACATTTTATGTTTTCACTAACTGTTCACTTAACGCTGACGTACACTGCAGTCCCGGGTCTTATTCTTCTTCATATCGTATTTTATTTTATGTGGCTTGGTATTAAATTTTTACTACAGTATAATGTGTATTTCTGTCAAATCAGGTCCAGGAATGTGTTGAGGAATATTTGGTGATGTTTGGGGTGTGTTTTCTTTAGGTGTGTTCGCTGGGATTCGTCCTGCTGGTTCTGCTCCCTCTGGCTTTGGGAAATGAGGTTGAAAATCTCAAGGAAATAATTAACAAACTTCATAAAACGTAAGGAGCTCTGCACGCACACACACACACACACACACACACACACACACACACACACACACACACACACATGAAAAGCTGATTGTTAGTAACTAAGGTTAATGCACCCTTAAATTGCAAACCCATCCCGCCTGTTGAAAAAAATTACAAAAATCATCCCCCCTGTATAACCAGCATCCCCCTTTAGATTAATAACGCTGTATATTGTGTAAAATTTGTCATGAAATGAAATACTAAAACTCGATCATCAAACTATAAATAAACGACCAATCAGAATTCACTATTATAACACGCTGCTCACAATCTGATGCAAGTTTGTGTAATTTCTCACGCTGTTCTCATCTTTGCAACACAGCACAGTTCAAGCGCAACTTTTGACTTATTTCAAATAGAACTGAAGGTAGATAGACAAATCCGCTCAGCGGAGACACCATGAAAATGAAGCATTCAGTTTAACACGGGAGTTTTAGAAATGACCGACAGCTTTAATGATTATAAAGGACGCATTCCTTACCCGATTTGTGTAATTTCATTCTCAATTTAAAGAAGAGGTTTTGTTTTTGTTTTTTTTATTAGATTTTGTGGCTTCACCTACATGCTTGGATGCAAAAGGGTCAAAAATAGATTTTTAAATGCCATAAGAGAGAGAGAGAGAGAGATACTGGTGCGTAGTCATAAAAAAAAAACTACAATACTACTAAATTAAATTATTTAATTACTAATATTTATATAGAACTTTGTTCTACTCTTATAATCCTCTCCAGATGAAAGCCATGAAAAGGATCAAGTGATAGTTTGGACAATTGCATGTTTAAGTGCATGTGTTTTGTTTTGATGACTCCAAGGCATTTATTGTTTCTCTTTTTCTCTTTTTAGCTCCGGAATTGAAAAAAATAGTCAGTATGCGATGGCCATTAATGTCCCAGCTAGATATTGTAATGGAGGTGCTGAACTCGACCAGAACTTCCTTTCTCAGGATAGTGAACAGAATGTGAAAAACGCCCTAAATGATAAAAATGCACTTTACATCGGTAAGCAGCTGATTGCGGCTAAACAGAAAAAAATTACTAGAAAAAAAATCTGCCACTCCGAGTATAGGTTGCTGATAAACAGTGAGACAGAGTCCTCGTCCCCACTCATGAAAAACCTCCTGGATAATGATGCACAAGGCTGCACAGTTTTCTTCACCATGAACTCACCCTGTGTGGAGTGTTGTTCAACACCTGACATACCCGACAGCATCATCCCAGGCCTCGAGATATTCGAGAACCACAACGGCCCCAAAGCTTTTGTTTACAGGCAGGTTTATGGTAAGGATGTTAATAAGGAGCAACTGCAAGAAAATATAAAGCATATAGACAAGATAATTCATGTCTACAAATGCTCTGAAAATGATTGTGTCAGGTGTGTTGAAAATGATACTGTGAAAAAAGAATGCACAGCCGAGTCCGACCAAAACAGGGTCACCATAATGCCAAATGAATAACAATGTGTATGTCTTTAAATGTAAAGATCAATTAGTTTGGAAAATAATGTCTGAGACTATTGATCTACTTCTTAACATTTTTGTTCCTTTTCCCTGCATTTATCAATAAAGATTGAAGCATTTAATCAGTTGTTGCTCTTTTTTAACTATACACTCTGTAACCACTGAGCCTCCACTTTACCTTGAAATATCTTGATTATTTCAAGTCTCAAAACATCAGGAAAACCAGATGATTTTAGGTTTTCCTGAAGAAAGACAAGAAGCCGTTCACATCAAATTGTACATTGTAGGTACACGAATCTGGGATCTAGACCAGGAAAAGAAAAAAAAAAAGAAAAGAAATAAAATGTGTGTATGTACAGTATGTGTATATATACAGTGGGTACGGAAAGCATTCAGATTTTAGCAAATGGCTGCAATATAACAAAGAGTGAAAAATTTAAGGAGGTCTGAATACTTTCTGTATCCACTGAGCAAAGACAAAGTGGAAGGTGAGAAACCTCAATGGAGAATACTGACTATGACATGGTGCTAATCACTCAGGGTTTTTTTTTTTTTTTTTTTTTTTTGGCGGGAGGAGGGGTTCTTTAGACCTGTCTGTGCGCAAATGTGTTTGTGTTAAAGCCAACTGAGAAATGCAGGAGCGCACACAGACACACATCTCCATCCACAAATGCTTACATGTAGCACTTTAACTGTTGTCTTGTAAATCGTTGATTAAACCTATGAACACAGCTGTTCAGAAGCAGTCCTAAACACAAGCGCATGGTCTATTTTTGTCCTTAATTAAAAGACATCAATACGTTAATAATTTACACAATGGTAACATTGTTTATTTTGCTGCATTAGGTAATAAGCAATACAGTGGAACCTTGGATTACGAGCATAATTCGTTCCGGAAGTGGGCTTGTATTCCAAAACACTCTTAAACCAAATCATCATTTCCCATAAGAAATAATGAAAACTCAAATTATTCGTTCCACAGCCCCCAAAATATATATATTTATATATATATATAAATATAGTAGTAGTAAGTCAGGCTTTAGTAACCTTGGATAAATCACAATATAAGCCCTCTCTCGCACACACGCGTTCTCTCTCTCACACACACACATGCAAACACAAATAGCACATGAAATCGCGTAAAACCAAATGAAACAAAAAATATAAGCAGTGAAAAACACAGTAGTATACTGTAGATGATCCCTGTCCTGCGATAACAGGCGCTAACCCTCTGGAACTTTTTAGTTGTTTTAGTGTTGTTCTCAAGTGTGAGTGTTTATGGGGATTGAATCTGTCTCTGCTGCCGCATCTATTCACAGTTGTGATAAGTGATTAATGCCCCATCAGACCTTTTATGGGGGAACGTTATGACGCGGGTTGCGCGCGAGGGGCAGGCAGGCAGATAGATAGATAGATAGATAGATAGATAGATAGAAAAGAAAGACAGACAGACTGTTCAGAGGCAGAGGCAAAGCCCCAGCCTCTGTCTAGGAGCACGCTTCAGTCCAGCGTGCACGCTCAGTTTAAGTTAATAGTGCACAGCACACTTAGGACAATTCTGTATTTTACTGAAAAAATTAAAGGGGTCTGAATACTTTCCGTACCCACTGTATACCTTCATTGAGATGCAATCACGTGAACTGACAATATCAAACTGCATTAAAGAGGTGAAGACGCCGTTTTGTGGACATATTATTTTGGTAAGTATTTATAATAACCTTAACATACACTATTATTACTAACATTATTTACTAACCTTGTAAATGACATAAGTAATAACTAACATTATAACATTATATGAAGGTATTAGCGAATAAGGACCTATATTACAATATTGCAAGAAAAAAAAACATTTGAGACACTGATCTGACAAAATGAGGACGTGAATTCAGGCTTTGAGCAAGACAGGAAAGAATGACTCTATATTAAAACACATCTTGGCAAGCAAAGCAAATTCTCCCTAACTTAGAGTAAATTTAGACTAAAACTTCTCCTCAGAACTGCTGAACCTTGCACAAAACCGGAAAAGGTTCACAGATGGATAAACTTCCTCCTTTTTAGAAAGTGCCTGTGGTGCTGTAATTACAACAAAGAAATAATTATTCAATCACTTATCAGTAATGTGTGTGTTAACATTATCACAGGTGAGGTGGGATTAAAGCTGATCAGCCTATCAGGATCAGTAAAAGAAGTAGGGCTGCTATAGTACAGGTAGAAAGCTAAGTGAAGGGAGTTTACTTTTTGTGGTTTTTAACATAGACATAACATCATGGGGTCCCAAGAAAGAAAGAAGAAAAGGGAGCCGCATTCAGTTTGGAATGGTGGAGAAAAAAGTCGTCTAGACATAATGTAAAAATTAGGGAGCTAAATAATATGTAATATCTAATAATTAATAGAAAGTGGATCAGGCAAAGAAAAACAGGAGGAGCAGCTCAGGGTTTTCCAGTACAGTATATACGGTAAACCCATGTTCAAAAAGAGAAGTTGGGGGACTTTTCTCAATCATCTGATCGCCACATGTCCACATACTTTTGGTTATATTTTGCTAAAATCAGGAAAAGAAATCTGCTGTACAGTGCGGTATTACAAAGCATCGTCTGCAGTGAACAAAAATTGTATCTTTTTCTGAAGCCCAAAAAACGGTTTCCAAAAACATCTGTAACATATTTATGTTTCTGTACTGGGTCTAAAGATATTGTCTTGTGTAAATGAGGCAGCCACAAAAGTTGCACTTATTGTAATTCTGCTTATTGTACATATGTGTGGGTGTGAGTGAGTTCATACATAAGAAAATGGAGAAATTCAGTGTTTTTCACAGTTCATTTGAGGGTTATAGAGGGTTTGTGTTTTAACTTTATTATATTTTTTCACTTTAACTTGAAAAAAGCAAATGGATAAAATGACTTTTAAAAAGAATTAGTGACAAATGTTTGATTTTTGCTGTCCGCTAAAAAAAAATTATTGTTGGTTTAATTCCATTTTGGGCCATTTATCTATGATATAACTCACAAAACACGCTGCATTTCTTTAACACAACTATCAGAAAGCAATTATTATTGCCCTATGGCTGATTTCATGGTGGTGCTATAAAGTCATGATAGCATTTGAAATATTATCAGATCGCATTTGCTACAGTCGCCACCTGGAAAATGAAAAAAAAAAATTGAACAACGCTTAAGGATATTTATGAAACAATTTTATTTGATATAATATCAATACACGTCTCTAATTACAAAATAAAATGACCTCTGTAGCACAATGGGTATATTTTATATTTAATATTTCCACAATACATCCATCTAAAATATTTTCCACTTTACATTTTGCTTGGATTTGATTGCATTCGGCACATCTGGAATTTCTTAACATTAAGAAAAACTATGTGAAAAAAAAAAAAACAACAACCCAAAAAACAGATGAGTGCAATGAATATGTCGGGTGTGGAGTTTTATTCCAGATAAAATAAACAGTTAACTTTAATTATTTAACCTCTTGTGTGGAGGTTGCTTTCTCTGCATTCTGAGATCAACATCAGATGAAGGGAGTCGATATCGTTGTATCCATCACAAGCCTAAATTACCCAGAAGGCCTTGCTTTTTGATAATGTTTTCCTTTTGAAATGATTTAAATCATATATATTTAAAAACATAGATATACAGTTTTACCTGATTGTCTGTCTTTTTATTATTTCAACTTTATCCATACATGAGTGCTGATTTGTCTATTGTAGCTTGTTGGCTAAGATTGATTTTTAGCATGCTAGCTAGTTAGGAAGCCATGCTAACTAGCCAGCTAATATGTAGATTTTTTTCCCCAGCAGTCCATTCAAGATTTTCACATTTCCGAGCAGGAAAGACCGAAAGTCGGCTTTACACTGGGATTTTTTTTCAACCTGGTTTTTGTAGTTGCACATAAAGAAAATGACGCGCTAAAAGATTTCCTGGTCCGCGAGTTCAGACTGGCGTAATCGACTGATGTCATCGATTAATTGATTGATTGAAATGATTTTTATCATATAGCCAGACAGTGAGAACATGTGGACTCTCACAGTCTGGTATAGAAGTCTAAAGTTATTGTAGGATCATGTTGTACCTTGTTCCAGCCAACTAGAAGCTGTTCTACCTGTTTAATCAAATGATCTTGATTTTATGAAGAGAATCCTGCAGCTACACGGGAGGAGATTTGCTCTAAGATTTACTCGAAACATTTTGTCATGGAGTTTAAAAAAAAAAAAATACTTGCTTTTGTTGACAATGAATAATTCAAGTAAAACAGGATTTACAGTGTTAAACACATTATTCAGGATCAAACGAAATAACACACCTGTAAATCTCCTGATAAATAATAAGAGAATAATGACACAGGACAAAATGAAGATGTTTAACATTAATATTTAAAAGCTTTCCCAAAAATCTAAGAATATAAACAGTTGACTTCACTTTGCTGTAACGGTTGATGAAAACGTGTGAACTCATTTAAAATGTTCTAGATTTTTGCATCAACTTGACATGAAACATCAACGACCATGTCTTCAAAGTAAACATAAAGAAAATGATTCACAAATGAATACAATGTGTGTGTGGCAAATGCATGTGCACCTCTGGGATTTCTAGATTCTAGATTTTTCAGGTATTTTCCTCCAGTTGAGTTTGGGAAAAGGTTACAAAAACACCAAAAATCCAATTTGAAGAGTTTTGACTCAACCAATTCACTCAGACTGATTGTGTAGAAATGTCCAAACGGGTTGATGCGGTTCTGTTGAAATGAACGCGCTAAAGTACAGAACCGATCAGCCGTTACCTGGAAATGTTAATTGCAGTTATTACTCCAGAAACTGGGTTCCACCAGATACTGACAGAAAAGGTTAATTTCATATTATTACACAATATGAAGTGTAATATTTTGACTCAGCTGTTTAATCAGTTCTCTTTATCTACTTTTCCGACGTGTAAAAATGGTTTATGTCACATTTTTTGCGAAATCTTTTAATTACCATAATCATAATGTAAATAGGTTTAGACACCCTGAGGGTAATGCGAACCTCAGCGTATGTGACATTTTGCAGATGTCAGTCAGTTGTATGTTAGTTAGAAACAGCTGTTCTGAATCCAGCAACTGTGAAATAGAGGTTGACTGTTTGCAGCTATACAGTAGTAACACAACGTCTTAGAGAACAGAAATGTTATAAGGATGAACAAACCACAGACAGAACAATTATACAGCTGTCTGTCTTCCAGTTTGACAGGTTGCGATTTCATCCAGGTTTCAGGCAGGTCAGAGACATACAGTAGAGGTTTAACTTGGTTTTAAGCTTTTTAAAACCAAGCCCAGGTGTTAATATTTATTAAATCTAATACAAAAATATGAGTAATGACCACGAAATTGTTTTGAATGTGCAACTGCTATAGACAAATGAATAAAATTTGGTATCCTAGTGATATTGTACTTGTTATTAGTGCTATAGTACACCTACAGTAAAAAAAAAAAAAAATTCAAAAATGATTTCTTGCTAGAAGAAATATAATTGGAGTGAAAAATACGTCTCTTCTGCTGAATATGACTATTCTTAGATGTATCACAGTACTGTATGTCAGATGATTATCATAACATCAAATTATCCAGTCTTGATTTAGGACGTTTAGTTGATAAATTACAAAAAAATACCAAAAAAATGAATAAAACTGCTACGCAATCATATTAAGAGCCCCTATACCTTTTTCCTTACATGTTTATATGTAATTATACTGAATATGTACATGTACAAAATGTCATCAATGCAAATATGTACAACTTAAAAAAACAAATGCTGATCTTACTAAAACGCGTCTGTACATGTTATTTGAATTATTATAATATTTAAGAGGCTAATAAAAACTATACTGTAGATTGACACAATAAATAAAAAAACAACAATAGGCGCTTGAACCCGAATGAACAAACAGAATAAAATACAACAGTGGAGAAACTGGGACAGTCTGTCTAGCTAGACCCAGCATTGTGCAAAATTAATATCTAAACAAATAGGCTGAATAAAGCATACTGAGTGTATGACAGACCACTGCATACACACACACACCCACACACACACACACACACACACACACACACACACACACACACACATATCCAGGAGCGTGTAGTAGAAAAAGCACTGATGTACAGTATATGCGTGTGCGTTCATACCCCATCCTGTGCCTGTGTGATTGTAGCGTTTCTATAAACCACTAATCACTGAAATATGAATTATGAGATTTTTTTTTTAACAGATTGATGCTTTGCTGAAACGGTACATACTCATACATGTTGAAAAAGTATCTCAGAGGTCATATGTCTCAGACTTTTACCTCAGACTTACAAGCAATAACCATATTTCTGACGATTCCTTAAAAAAAAAAAACAAGTAAACATCTCTTTCTGGTACTGATAATATGCGTCTTTGTTCACCATTAAGGAAGACATCACACGAACACTGTAATTATTTTTTAAACCACCCCATTCCTCCAGGCAATCGCACCTACTGTAAGAGATCAGTGTACTCGACCCCTAATCGTGCTATTCAGTGGTACCGACTAACCATACTGATTAATCTGTTACAGCAGGCAACTCATTTAAAATTATTTTGGTAAAAATAACGGTTAAAAACAAACTGCAAGAAAACCCAGATCGCTCTGGATTCGTTGGCAGTTTCCTTCCAAGCTCGCAGAGTTTTTCAATCTTTTGCTCATTTCCTTCACAAGTACTAATAGCAACGTCATCGACTCTGACCATAACCTCACTTATAAATTTTTCTCTTTCCTTCTCTTATCTTGTCAGGAATTTAGGGAAGTAATTTAAAAAATTGGTAATAGTGGACAATAGATCGGAAAGGTGTAGGGAAACGTGAAGGTTTTATAAGGACTACCAGAGGAGTTACCATTGGAACTTGTAGCATATTCCAATTTGTCCAGTCCCAAGAGCAAAGACCCTGTCACCATGACCTCAAGTCTGCAGTCAATAAAAAATCAAGTACAATGCAATCATAATGACAGCAGGGTCACCCGAAAGGAAAAGGTCAAGAATGAGGGCCTGTTATTATAGGAAAAAACCAACAGAAAGTGAAAGGAACCAACAGGGATGGAATAGGTGGGACACGGCAACTAGACAGAAAAGGTTGGTTAGCTGGCATGGACGCCTTATATTAATAAAAATTAAGATTAAGGAAAAGATTAAGAAGATTCGAGATGCTTATAAATTAACTGTTTTTGAGGTTAGTTTCAAAGGAAGCCAAGTCAGTTGTAGACCAACATTACTGTTCTAGTTTTCGTTCTGGACTACAAGACAACCTGGGTTACCAGTACTTAAGAAAATGCATTTTATACCTGACACCCAAGGACATGGTCACAAGGGAACGACTTTGCAATTGGGACTTGGTAGGAAGTAAGCAAACAGGAATACTCTTTTAGTTCCAAAAAAAAAAAAAAAAACCCACCATAGTAGTCTTCCATTCCATTCATTTATCAAAACATGGTTAGACAGATACATCAATATTCTGTAAATATCTAATTAATATAAATGTATTGTCTGATTGAGGGCGGACATTATGCGATAACCTGGTGTGTTAGGAAGGTGCTATATAAACTGAATATATATTAATATGATCATTTTCCATATCCTAGTCAGGTTTGCAGAGCCTTAAACAGGAACCCTGGACACGAGGTGGAAAAACACCCTACATGGGATGCCACTCTCACCTACAATCAATACACTTGGGTATGTTTTTAAAACAAAAACATGTACTTAATTTGCCAACGTTGCGCAACGTCGACAGTGTTCATGGTTGCGTGCTTCATTATTGCACATTTAACACATCAAAATGATGTTGGCTAGATATTCATGTTCCGTCAGGGAAATATTCAAAGTATCTCACCTACTAAATAATCTCACCTACTACTTAGAGGGTTTTAATTTAAAGAAGATACCCAAATCCACCGAAAGTGTCTTGACGCATGTCAAAAGTGCTAGTTAAGACAGTTAACAAATTAGACACCAATCAGCCATACCATTAAAACCACAAGCCTTATTATTGTGTAGATCCCACTTCTGCCACCAAAACAGCTCCAGCCTTTCGAGGCATGGACCCCTCAAGACCTCTGAAGGCAAGTTGGAAGGTGGAGCCTCTACAGATCGTATTTGTTTGTCCAGGACATCCCACAGACGCTCCATGCAAAGTTCTATGAAGAATTCAGTAGCAAAGTCAACACTTCCTTCCCAATTCTTTGCCATGTTCCTCAAACCATTCTTGAACAATGATTGCAGTATCTCAGGGTCCATTACCATGCCATTAGGGAATACCTTGGTATGAAGCAGTGTACTTGGTCAGCAACAATGTATAGGTACGTGGTACATGTCAAACTAACATCCACATCAATGTCAGGACCAAGGGATTCCAGCAGAACATTGACCAGGGCAACACACTGTGTCTCTATCGGCTTGCCTTCCGACCAGGCCACCATCGTCCATTGTTCAACGGTTCAGTTCTGATGCTCAACTACTCATTGTAGATGATTTAGACGATGGACAGGGATCAGCATAGGCACCCCGACTGGTTAGTAAGCTGCGGTGCACTGTGTGGTCTGACATCTTTCTATCACTCCTCATGTTCATGTTCACCAGTCTTCCTTCCTTAGACCACCTTAGGTAGGTACTACCCACTGCACACTGGAAACACCTCACAAGACCTCCCCTTTTTAGCATTGGTTCACTAGACATCACAATTTGAACCTTGTCCCTCAGATCCTTATACTTGCCCACTTTTCCTGCTTCCAACACATCAACAGTCACATGAACAAAATGTTCACTTGCTACCCAATAGATTCAACCCCTTGACAGGCGCCACTGTGATCAACTTGATTCACTTCACCTATCTGTGTTGTTAATGTTATGGCTGATCAGCATGTATTCGTGGTGCTGTACAGAACCTCTGCAATAGTTTTGCACTCTGGCCTTGTTGACATGCCCTTGTTGACAATCCCAAATCCTCCAGAAAGAGTACGGTACGTGTGTACTTATAGTACATGAATAAGACTGTGCTGCTCAATAGGGATTAGCACTTGCCCAGTGTACAGTATTTGGTGTATTTCTTTTGAAGATTCAAACGTCTGGTCATTACAATTCTTTCTCTTTCTTTCTGTCCAAATTCCACTCATCAGTCCCTACATGAGCTCTGTGTTACTGTTTGGTGTTAGAGCTTAACTCTATTCTTACGCAATTCTGTAATGTCAGCTAGTCTTCAGCTCTGTGACTCATTCTGTGTATCGCTGTCAGTACTGCTCATTTCTCGTCGCACCCACACATCCTCGCCGGCAATAACCGACTGCTCGTCGACGCTGGCTACGGACATGGCGCATTGCTTCCCCACATGAGACAGCTTCAAAGCATGGTGGGATTTGCAGTCTTTCCCTTCGGCTTGAGTTTCCTCCTCCTCGTCCTCCAGCGACATGGCCGACACGGGTCCTTCTAGCTCCTGGCTGATGTCTTCATCGTCGCCATCGCCGTCCTCGTCGCTCAGTAAATCCGTCTCTTTTGTTTGCTCGTGCTCCTCGTATCGCTGCAAATCGAACTGCTCCTCCACCCAGCGGTCCGTGTCACCTGGCTGCAAGGAGGTCTGGGAGTCTGGTGAGTCAGCGTCAGCATCGGTGTCGAACACGATGTCAGTGTCGATGGTGAAACGGTTTCGCACTAGCTTGCGCCGACCCAAAGTACGAGTTGGAGCAGAGGCTGTGTGCAAACGGAAACAATGTGAGCAGGTGATTTTAATCAGGTGAATCTACAAGTGAAATTAGCAACATGAGCGTGTGTACCTGCTCGATTCATAGTGGGTCTAGCTCCCTTCAGAGCGCTCAGACGCTTCCCTCCGAAAGGCACGTACTGCTGGCTGGGAGGCAGACTTTCTGTCTTCATCAGCTGCCGTCTCTGTTTGTCTCGTAAAATGGAGTGCACTGTCTTCAGGAAATCCTTTTTGCTTTCAGGAGAACTAAAGAGATGTTATAAACAGAAAGCAGGAAGACTCAGACCTCAACTCACTTAAGATGCATAGACGGGATTCACAAACCTCCAGCATGATCAATTTTATGCTATGATAATTTAAGGGGCCAGTTTCCCAACTGGTGTCAAACTGGTACTGTAGGATCCAAAAAATCAAGAGTAGAGTCCTACAGTAAAATCAGTTCGGAATATGCATTAATAATGTTTAGCACAGAGTTTCTGTTCTGTGAGAGTTGATACTGTAGCAGTGGATTATCAGGTTAAGGTTATCAGAGCCAACTGGCAGCACAGACCCAAAAATGGTGCATTGACGTCACTACCGCATGTTAAACCATGTGATTGGCTAAACACATAGAAGCCGTGATAGCCAATACCCAATTTTTTTTTTTTGATTTACAGCAAATTTTATTTTCTGTTATATAAACCCATAAGCTACTCAAATCCAAATGATCTGCTACCAAAGGCCTACTTTATTCTAGTTTTGTCCCTACCCTCAACAAATTAGACTTTGCAGTGACACAGATGGCATCCAAATATAGACAGATGAAGAGGCAAACCAACCAGGACTACAGCCAAAATGTGGCCATCTGAGAACATTAACATGCTGCAAAACTGGTTGAGCATCACAGAAATGGGAATCATTTCAAGCTGCTTGTGACTATGTGGAGTAATCCACTCACTGGCTCACCCAATATGTGTTGAAGATCAACAGCACGCAAAAAAACAAAGATGAGGTGGATATGAAACAGAACCTGACAATACGGTCAGTTTAGCAAAACGTCAGGCGTAAGGACAGATTATCTTATTAGCCCAAACTGTTCATTTGTCGAGTTTTAAAATCATTGTTTCAAAACAGTTTTAAAACAGTTGCTATAATGATTTCAACTAACAAATGTAAAAAAAATAAAGCTCAAATTTGTAACCATGTGTTGCACAGACTACACTATAATCTAGCCTATGAGCGCCATCTTAATTTAAGAATAAGATAAACCCAGTCTATTTGAAACTCAGGACCTAACTTGTTGCAAAAAGGGCTTCTTCAAGAAGCTTAAGATTTGCAAAGTACCTGTATGTTTTAATCTTTATGGTTCTCCATCATTGTGTTTCTTGCGATTACCAGTGCAGGGTTGGTAGACCTCATTATGGGACTATAGTCTTAATGCTCCCTGTAGGGCCAATGAATATATGGATAAATCAGAAAAAGCAATCCTGCAACCTGCAGGACAAGGGATGCAGGACTGCGGGGCAGTGTCTGCAGGTGACTGAGCACCTGGTGGCTTGGCCACCTAACCCCTTTAGGTCAACCCTTGGTCAAAGGGTCTGAGGGCAGAAGTCAGGAAAAGAGTAGACCTAAAGACCACAATGAAACTTTTAAAAAACTCTAAGTGCAATCTGACTGGATTAGAGATACCAGGACCCATTGTTGGTGACAGGCTTGTGGCTTGTGTCTGCAGGTGAGGGCCTTTTGACTTGGTAATGCATGTAACCTGATAAGATTCAACCTGAAACCGTGACATTACGCCATACTGTGGACTTGCCACCCCCAGCAAGACGAAAGCTGGGGGTCTGGTGTGATACATGTGATTGGCAACTCTGAAGCTGCCACTTCAACCCTTCACCTTCACATTGGACTGCGGTTCAAACTCCATGACCACCAAGTTGCCACTGTTGAGCCCTTAAGCAAGGCCCTCAAGCCTCAGACTCTCAACTGCTCAGATGTATAACGCGATAAAAACACAAGTCTGCTAAAGGCCTAAATGTAAAGTCATTTGGTTTAACATCTCTTCTAATATCTATCCATTATCTAAAACCATTTATCTTATGCAGGGTCACAGGGGCATGAAGCCAGGGAACTAAGGGCAAAAGGTGAGGTTGTTGCAGCGCACAAGCACAGTCTTACAAACTCTTATATACCATGGGCAGTTTGGAAACATCAATCAACTTAGACTAGGCTATCTGAGATAGATTAGATTAGAAAGACTCATCTCACCACCTAATATACTTTAATGTAAATGGATGTGTTTTTGTTTGTTGAAGTGTATGTATTAATGATTTCAGTTTGTGTAGGGGTGTGTGTGTGTGCCCATCACCAGTGTTCTGACCTGCAGCAGAGGTGAAACACTCTCTCTGGCCTTCCTTCCGACTCAGATTTCACATGGATGATCTCACAGACTGCAGCACTGTCACCATCTGCAAAGAAAACACACACTATGCTGCATACACTCACTGAACACTTTAATAGGAGACTTGGGGAACAAGGCAGGGTAGACCCTGGACAGGGTGCCAATCCATCGCAGGGCACATACTCATTCACACACTACGGTCAATTTGAGAATGCCAATTAGCCTAATCTGCAAGTCTTTGGACTGTGGGCTCCATGCACACAGAGATGGGAATTAAACCTGGCCGGGAATCAAACCTGGACCCTGGAGGTGCAAGGAGACAGTGCTAACCACTACACCACGTGACGCCTGTCTAGAAAGTACTGGGTGTGAAATTCCCAGCAGGTTCTGAAATATTCAAACCAGCCAATTCAGCTCCAAAAACCATGCCGCTGAGATCAGTCTTCACGTGGAGGTTGTGCACATTGCTTACTGCTTACTGTTGTAGTGCGTGTGTAAGAGAGAGAACATCGTATGCTCAGTATACTACCTGCACCAGTCAGGGTTCGAACTTGAAGAGCATCAGTGGAGATCATGTGACGGAAACGGAAGGGGTCTCTGTCTTCACTTGACACAGAGCCACGTTGTGATCCACCCTAGATAGATAGATAGACAAATTACAGTACATTGTACATGAGACAACCATCATCATTGGTATTATTATTATTATTATTATGATTATGATTATGTGTCAGGCTAAAGGAGTGGGATTAAAATTAGACAAAAGGGCAGAGAGAAAGAGACGACAGGGAGAGGAAGACTCACCATTTTTTTCTTTTGTTTAGTGCCGTCTTTGCAGACAAAAACAACGGCTGTCTTAAACACTGAAAGCAAGAAGACAATGAAACATCATCACTCATGAAATGTGAAATGTTACAGGAAGTAGTAGATATTTTTAAAAAATCCCATTTCTTTTCTAGTGGTGCTTGTTGAAGGCATGTTGTTATAGGATAATAATCAAACATGGTGCAGTGTGACGCAAGCCTAAGTACCCTAAGTACAGCAGATTTGATTGTTTTTCTATAAAAGCACTTTGCAGTGTTTTAAAATGTTTAAAGTGGTTTATTACTCTTACAGCAAAGCAAAAGCATCGCAAATTGTAATCCAGTATAACAAGAAACATTTTGCAGAGGTTCCACAATATTCAACGTAACTACGCCGCCAGGCCAAAAGTGTGATTGAAGATCACTTAAACGCTTGGTGAAGTTGCATCTGATTAGTCCAGATTGACTCTATTCCAGAGTGATCAGGGTAAGGGGGAAGCACATGAAGCGACGCACCAATCAGTGCTAGAGTTGGCGAAAAATTTATTCAGTTACGTATCACAATTCTTGTGACTTTAAGATAGATTTTTTTTAACATATTTTTTATTTATACACTATATTGCCAAAAGTATTCACTCGCCTGCCTTCACATGCATATGAACTTGAGTAACATCCAATTCTTAATCCACATGGTTTAATATAATGTTGCCCCCACCTGCTATAACAGCTTTAACTCTCCGTGAAGGCTTTCCACAAGGTTTATGGGAATTTTTGATCGTTCTTCCAGAAGTGCATTTGTGAGGTCATCTGCTTTAAACTCACTCATTCATGTCTTTATGCACTGTACTGGTGGGCAGTCATTTTGGAACAGGAAGTGGCCACCCCAACTTGAAACTGTTCCAAACAAAGTTGGGAGCAAGAAATTGTCCTAAATGTCTTGATATGCTGAAGCCTTGTGAGTTCATTTTCCTGGAAGTTAGGGGCCGAGCCCAACTCCTGAAAACCAACCACACACACCACCAACCAACATGACTGCGCACCAGTGCACAAAGCCCGGTCCATAAAGACATGAATGAGCGAGTTTGGTATGAAAGAACTTGACTGGTCTGCACAGAGTCCTGACGTCAACCTGATAGAGCATCTTTGGGATAAAATAGAGACTGTGAGCCAGACCTTCTTTTCCAACATCAGTGTCCGACCTCACAAATGCGCTTCTGCAAGAATGGTCAAAATTCCCATAAACACACTCTTAAACACTCCATAAACCTTGTGGAAAGCCTTCACCGAAGAGTTGAAGCTGTTATAGCTGAAAGGGGGCGGGGCCAACATCATATTAAACGCTATGGATTGGGAATTGGATGTTACTCAAGGTCTTATGCATGTGAAGGCAGACGAGCGAATACTTTTGGCAATATAGTGTATTTGTTATCAATTGAGTTGTTAAAATGTTGAAGTTCTCATTAATCCTACAGGTGGTGTGCTCTAAACTATTCACACATTGGTGTATCATTTGCAAAATTTTTCTAGACTTGTAACAAAATATGAAAAAAATAATATATATATATATATATATTGAGTCAGGATATTCATTAAATTGTAATACTTTCAGAATCGCAATACAAATCGAATTACCACCTAGGTGTCGTCATAATATCGTATCGGCTGGTCCTTCGTGACTTCCATCCCTAACTAGTGCAATACAAGTTGCCATTATGAGAGCACGCGTTAATCAAAGCTAGAGTCTGTCCAAAATATTAGTGTGACTTTCTGTTTTAGCCAGGCAGAGTATAAACTGGTAAAAAGAACCCCCATCATCAGAGCGGGGGGTGTGTGATGTACCGAAGGTGGCGAGTTGAGGCTCCTTCTTCCATTTTCCCAGAGAGGAGGCCGGATTGAGCCAAATCAGAGTGGTGTGTAGGAGCAGATCTCCCATGGAAAGATCGGCTACCTGCAAGCACAGGCAAGTTACTCATCTTGCTTCAGTAACACAATGTGAGTGTGATTTCCTGTGAGTTGTTTTTCTCTCTCTCACAAACACACACACACACACACACACATACACACCAGAAGCACAAACACACATAGCATAAACACTCACCTGTTTCTTGCTGCCGGTCTGTTCTGCGATGAGCTGGTCGAACACGGCGCCAAATTCCTCATGGAGCTTCTGCATCTCATTAATGTGGCTGGCTACTTTATTCATGGCCTTCACCGCCACTGCACACACACAAACACACAGTTTTCGATTTAAGCTCTTGTGGGGACTGAATATACACAATAGCCATTGTATCTCAAATGACCTCTCTCTTTCTCTCTGTCTCTCTCTCTCAAGCACACAGACAAAAACATGCACACTTCTTAATTTTAAGTACTTGTGGGGACCAAATATGCACAATAACATTTCACAATACCTTTCCCACACCTTTTCTCACACATACACACAATTTCACATTAAGGCACTTGTGGGGACCAAGCATGCATATAAAAATAATTGTATCTCAATACATCTCTCTTTCTTCATCTCTTGCAACCCACACCCACATACATACACACAAAACTGAAAGCACTTGTGGGGACCAAATATAAACAATAACATCTCACACACTTAAGCACTTGTGGGGACCGAGTATACATACAATAACAATTGTTTTTCACAGTACATCTCTATCTCCTTTTCCTACACACACATTTTAACATTTAAGTAATTGTGGGGACAAAATATATTTTTCACAACACAACAAAATACTTCTCCCTGTTACGCTCTCTTTTCTTTCTGTTTCTTATGCACACACATTAAAAAAAGTTTTTCAGCACTTGTGGAGACCATATATTCATAATAAAATGTCACAATACCCCTCGCAAAACACACATAGACACACACATACACAAACACACATTCATATTTAAGTGTTTGTGGGGACTGAATTTGTGCAAAAACAATCTTACAACACCTCTCTCTCTCTCTCTCTCACACACACACACACACACACACACACACACACACACACACACACACACACACAAAAATAAAGGTACCATCCAGGTGGTAGTGCTCCTCGCTCTCGGGGTCGGTCAGTGTGTAAAGTTCACGCAGCAGCAGCGGGTACTTCAGCACTCTCTGGATCGGTTTAATCAGATACGACTCGAGTGTGGACGAGTGCTGCTGCTTAGGGTTCCTCTCGTCAAGGAACGCCTTAAAATCCGGGTCCGTCTTTGCTGGACAGGTGCACACACAAGACTATAAATGTGAGATGACACACACTGGGCTTCATTTAGTAACCTCTGATGCAGATAAATTTCTTTATAAATAATTTGTAGGACACGAGAAATATGTTTCTAATGATTAAAAAGAAAGAAGAAGAAGAACAAAAAGAAAAGGGAGAGATCTCATGCAAAGCCATAAAATAAGCAAGTCTAGATTTTCAAGTATGACAAAAAATAATGGCACCTTAGAAAGCAGAAGTGTGGTTGTTTATTTTTTTTAACTATTCCGTCAAATTACACACCAGGCCTCGCAACATACACAAAAAAGTGGCATTTTCTCATCCTCAGTGTTTTTTTTTTCTTTACAAACTGCATTTTATATGTTCTAGGTAGCCTCTTTAGTAGACATGTCGAATTAGACGCAGAGAAAGAATGAGATATTACCTTTTACCAGGACTTTGGGGACTTTAGTGTGACTTGCACAGAATGCGCTGTAGATCTTAAAGCGGTCGGCGTAATAAAGGAACGACCCCCCGAGAGAGAAGAGTACTTTCTGGAAAAATTAGAGACAGAGTGACAGCTAGAGAAAAAAAGAAGTTATACAGTTTAATGTACACTTGGGTCCTAACAAGAACAGTATGACACGGGTCATACTACGATCTGCTAAACTATATTTTCTTTGTCAGTGTTGGCCAAAAATACGAGGCAATTACAGGCAGTTCTGTTGTGATGTGATGTGCTTTTAAGAGAAAGCACAAATTACTTACTGTAGCTATCTAGCTTGTTTCCTGCTGGGTTAACATTCACTTAGCACAAGACAGATGATGTGATGGTACTAAACTGAAATCTATTTATGGTCCCTAATGTTTTTTCCAATTTACACGGACTGACTTTTTGCAAGAGCTCTTTATTTTACAGTACGGTAAGAGTGTAGCATTTAACATCTACTGTAAGTACAGTATGTGGCCAGTAAAAAAAGATATTGGTGCAAAAGGATTTTCCGTGATACAATCATAACCGAGGCATCATACTATGGTACCATGATACCATAATTAAGCAATATCACACAAGAGGGAGTGCTGCTGTGATGAATATCAGCATGGCTGTGATGCGACCGTCAGTACGAGAATGTCGATATTCAATACAACAGCGTGACCTGGGGCGTGATATTCCTGTCATATAACAGCTCCAGAAACACTATCCAGCGCCTGGTGGAACCAACTAATCGGGACTGGTGGAGCTGGAGGTTGACAGTTAGCAACTGACAGTCAGTCTAATGCATGGGGGTGAAAGTAGTTTTAAATTCTTACTGGCCAAAAGATGAGAAGACTAAACCATGGATGTGGTGGACAGTCCTGTAAGTCTCGCAAGTTTCTGTTTATAGTTACACTTATTAAATTTTAGGATATCAGCTCTGCTAACTTTAAGGTTCAGGGGTTGAATCCCAAAAATCTTAAATTTTAAGCTATTGCACTGTGCAAAATGTGTATGATCCCTTGTTCCACACATCAAGTAGTGCCCCTTGATTAGGGGTTCAAGAGGGATTTGGGCATATTCAGCCTTGGGTTAGAAGCTCGTTATCTTTGCAGCTAACCTTAGACGTGAAATAAACATCACAGGGAATTCTTCATGACTTAGAACCAGTAAATTAGGAGACAGCGGGCTGTTTAAGACGACATAACGTTATGAGATGTGTGTTCTTGCTGAAAGTGCTTCTGTGACTGGTTGTGAATGTGGGTTTTGACAGGCAGCTGCTCTCTCCTCAGTACTACGGACCGTACAGACCCACTCTCACCCACGCTGAGACCCACAGTTAGTGTCATTAACGAGTGTTAGAACACCTGGCACATTGAGTGATTTATATAATTAAACATCCCAGTGCTATTACTTTCTATTATTAACACCATTGATGGAATCTCTCTTGTCCAATCAGATTACTCGATCAGAGTAAAATTTCTTAAATTAAATTCCTTTCTAACCTTGAACTGATCGACTCGCTCCAGCTTCTCGAGGTCAGGGACGAGTCGGGTTCCATCCTCCAGCGTGCGCAAAAACTCCACCTGAAACTCCAGCATCTCCGGAAGGTTCCCAAACAACACGTCCAGCTTAAACACACCACATGTATGTACACAAACACACACAAACAAACACACAAAACTAATCAAGCATTCAACACAGTAATCAGTTTTATTTGAATCCTTTTTAGAATCTTGTAACTTTATATTAACAATGCTAACATGCTAACCTTTTGTAACAGTAATATATGGTAAAATCAGCACTGTTTAGTTCAAAAGAACTCATTACTTGCTTTTGCTAATCTGTCACTTTTGCTAAAGCAAAGCAAGTCTGAATTTCTATTAAACACTCTTCACTTATTTTGAAAATAAACCAACTAAACAATGAAATATGAGTGAAAATGTTACTAGCAAAAACATGAAAATATGTATTCACACTGACAATTGAGCTAAGCTAACTCTACAGCTAACACTCCTTAATACAGCAAACAGATTAGCAACAAAAAAAAAAAAAACCAGCAAGGATTAGCAGTCCTAGCTATGAAAATATTTTATCCATATTAGGGAGGAAAGTTATTCTCACTTATTTGTCACCTTTGCAAGTAATCTGTGTCGTGTACTGACTAAGTCAATAGCAAAAATATACCAAAAATAAATAAATAAATAAAAGAAAACTATGCTAGTTAGCAGAGTTAATTATGGCAAAACCTTTGTTATTTCTACATCCTAAGACAAAATCTTAAGAACATCAGACAAAATGATTAATGATTTCTTGGGGAGAGAAAACCAGATTCTAAGAATCTGTGTGTGTGTGTGTGTGTGTGTGTGTGTGCACGCTACACTTAAAGACACATCTGTATTTTACTGGCAATGCTCCACACAGTGCTCAACATAGCACTTCACTTGCCCACACACACACACACACACACACACACACACATTTCCTTTTTTTCCCCTACCACCCACTGTAGTTTTACCTCATCCTGGGTGAGGAAGCTTTCCTTCTGTAGTGGAGTCAAATATCTCCCGATTAGACAATTCAAATCCTGAAAACACACACACACACACACACACACACACACACACACACACACACACACACCCATCAGATTTTCCTTACCATATGTATGTAATTACTTAAAATATTTTTTTTTCTTTTTTTTTTTTCTTTTTTTTTTTTTTATCATTTTCTGCACTGTAACTTGCACTTGACTGAAACTATTGCACTCAGGAACTTTTTCAACAGTTTTTGTTTTTGTTCATGTGATCAAATAACAGTTTCCAATCTTCTCAGAAATATACAGGATGACCCTCTTTTGCATGCATAAATAAGCTCAGATGCCTATGATTGACTAGTGTGATTGTGATTGACAGGGGAGAGACAGTATGCCCCTCCCACCCCAAAAGCATGTCTATTTTTGCAATCTTGATGTCCAGTGCCAAGTTCGCAGCAATCTCTCAAGGATAATGTGAACGCTCTTCTGAACAAACACTGCCAGGGCAAAAAAGCGACTCTGATATTTCATTCCACCACCTCTGATTACAGAGCACAATGTCAGCTGATTTCATTTTTTTGCCACATAACGTTGCTGAGTCTCGACCTGAGCGACTGAAGCGACCCCAGATCATAACACTGTCTCCAGAGGCCTGTACAGTGGACACTATGCATGATGGGAGCATCGCTTCATGTGCTTCTCTTCTTACCCTGACACGCCCATCACTCTGGTATAGACTCAATCTGGACTAATCAGGTCACATGAATTTTTTCTCCATTGCTCCAAAGTCCAATCTTTGTGCTCCCTAGCAAACTAAAGCTGATGAGTCTCACTAAAAAGTGCTTTCCTTATGGACACACAGCTGCTTAGTCCCAGTCCTGTTAGTTCTCATCACATTGTGATCATACGGAAATGCTCTTACTTTCACTATTAAACATAGCTCAGATTTCTACTGTCCAAATATTTTTACGATGCACCGTCAGTGATTTATTCATGATTTTTTTTTCTGACCACATTTTTTTAAATGAACTTGAATTTTGCAATGTTTTTGGACAGATCTTAACCCAATTCCTGTCATTTAAAATCTCCTTAGTTGTTGTCATTGCTTGGTGCAGGTAAATAATTTGACTCTTCTGAAATTTTTACTATGAAATGATCTACTGTTACTGATACCAGAAAACGCACAGACCTTAACGTAAGTGCGCTCGGTCTCCACTAGCTCGCAGATGACCTTGCGCAGTTTATCGGCATCCGAGAGCTGACGAGGAAGTGAGGAAGAGGACGAAGATGCAGCAGCTTCCGATGAAGGGTTCATCTCATGAAGGCTCCGGCAAAAGGCAGCGACCTGCTCTGTGCTCTGGAGAGAGAGAAAGAGAGAGAGAGAGAGAGAGAGAGAGAGAGACAAGGAGACAGATAGAGAGAGACACTTATTAGTGAGTGGGATCCACTGCAGGTTCCATGTCTCTCTTTCTATTTAAGGTCTAAGTTACCATGCAAAAGCTAGAGAGAGAGGAAGAGAGAGAGAGAGGGAGAGGTGGGAATAGGAGCTAAAAAATCGTTTGAACTGATTTGAGCTATTTTGAGGCAAAGGCTTTCTCAGTCCTTCGTCTCGCCTTCCTTTTTTTCTTCATTAACTTCAGTACTGTCTCTCCATCTCAATTTATACTGTATATCGAGGCCTAATGTTCAGTATAAATCTTTTCGTGCCTGTTTTCAAAACCAATTAGGCTGCGCTGCTGAATGTTCTTGCCTGTTGTTTATGAAACTAGATTTAGAGACTAAATGGACATTTGTTTTGTTTAATGCGCCGTGCAAGACATGCTTTCTTCTCCGCCGAACACCTGCATCCGTGGGGAATCACACAATAACATTCACTTTGTAGTCATTTCTGGTTATTTCAGTGGGTCCCCAGCAGTGTTGGGTGTAATGCGTTACAAAGTAACATGTTAGAGTACTCGGATTACTTTTTTGATGTAATGAGTAATCTAACGCGTTCGGTCCGCCATTCAAGTATTCAGTTCCTTAATTACTTTTCAAAAATGGAATCCGTTATTCAGACAATTTATGTAATCCGTGAGCCAGACAGCAGTCATTCCCAATCCATTAGTGTGTGAGAAAGTCGTCCTACAAGCCCCGCCCCCGATAACCCGCCCCCTCTGTTATTCCTGTTGTTGTACCCCTATCTCACCTATGCGGTTTGACTATGCGAGGACCGACGCGTGGAAAACTAATCACAGCGAATCATGATGAACCGTACTTACGGCCAACGCGCGAAACCGCGTAGGTAAGATGGGGTATTAGTAGTTAACAGATTATGGGCCAAACTTCGCTGAGTGATGATGGTAGAATAATTATAAAGGTCTCGACTAAAACAACATGCATCAGGAATCACAAAGGAGTTTTCATTTTCTGCAATGGAAAAGTACTCGAAATAGTTATTTTATCAGAAAGTAACGCAGTAATGTAACGGATTACTTTTCAAGGACAGTAATTTTGTAATGTAATTAGTTACTTTAAAAAGTAACGTCCCCCAACACTGGTCTCCAGTACAAACCAAACGTGAAAAGAAAACATTCTCAGACTTTTCTTTCATTTTCCAGTTTTGTATTGGTTGGAGTTCAAACAAGCCAAGAAGATTTCCCCTCATATTATGCTTAAGTACAGAGAAATCATTTTTTCCCCCACATATCCCAGTTAGGAATCTGGGGTCAGAGTGCAGGATCAGCCAGGATACAGATATAGTTAAGAACCTTGCTTAAGGGCTCGACAGTGGGAGCTCAGAAGTGCTGGGATTTGAACCCCTGACCTTCTAATCAGTAACCCAGAGCCTTAACCATTTGAGCCACCACTGCCCCCAGTGGTGATATAAGAGATACCCAGTTCCTGCTGACTGCTGATAGCTCGGCTCTCCAGGAGGGGCGTGGCCCTGGAGCAGCTCATTTGTGTTTGGAGAAGTAGTGAATCGAAGCGATCTGAAAATTTTATTATTTGAAAGGTTATTTCAGCTGGAGCATTAACCCACACACACACACACACACACACACACACACACACACACACACACACACACACACACAAGAGGGGGAACTCTGAGACTGGTAGTGAAGAACTTGTTAAAGAAACAGTCAAATGTAGGACCTTTAATGTGAAAGACTTTAAAGAGAAAGAGGAGCTGATGCGGGAACAAGCTGTTTAAAGCTGCCATGGTGCGAGTAATACCATGAACTCTCATATCTTCTCGTTTCACACAAAGGACACTACCATGTTAATCTCTTTGTTACTGAACGAGCATGTCCTCTTTGTCCTGAGCTTCCTGACCATCACTTCACGCAGACAGAGACTCAGTACTTGTGTCCCAGGTGTTTGAATGTTCGAACGCAACCATAATAAAATCAATGTTGATGTCAGATGCATTGAGAGCGCATTTCGGCAGTACGATTGTCCTCTTCTCTCTGTCTCTCTCTATCCATCTGTCCATCTTTATTTCTGTTTTCGCTCCTACTGACAGTTTTACTTTACTCCAAACTAAAACACGAGCATGAGCACCTGTCCTTCGGAGTGGTTGCCATGGGGACCCATTTACGCCGACGGACTGATGAAGAGCAGAACTGCATGCACGTACACGCACTCTCTCTCCCTTACACACACACACACACACACACACACACACACACACACACACACACACACACATATACACACACGCTGTGATTGCCAGTTACTGGGGACTGAATGTTCTGAGCAGAAGTGACAGCAAATGTCAACTTCACACCAAACTTCTCTCTACATCCCTCTTCTCTTTCCTCACTTTCTTATTTTATCCCCTATGCATTCTCTATATTTATTTCTTTTCTGTCTCTCTGCCTCAGGAAGTGGCAGCTACAAATAATTTGTAAAACCGTATGTGTAAAAGTTTTGTAGAAAGTCGGAGCGAATGCAATACAAAAAACAAAGTAATATAGGACAATCTCGACTAACGACAGTACACAGCAATTTTGCCATTCACGCCACTCAAGCATTTTAGAGTCCGCACATTTAACACATTCTTACATCACGGCAAGTCCAAAGGATGAAGTTAATTTTTGCCATATTGGATTTTCCAACATTTTGACCTCGTTTCACATTCTCCTAGAAAGTTTGATGAGCTCCCATGAACTACAGGTCAAACAGGAAATTGACTGTCATCGTGCCCTCTAAAGTATTTGAAACCCCTGGGAGATCAAGCACTGATCGTCCCAATGGCTTCTAGTCTTCCTCAGGCTGAAAGGAGTTGGGTCACAAAGTGCTTAGTAATTTAATTGATGCATGTAGCTTCTATTATTATTTTTATTATTATTAAGATAATCATCATCATCATCATCATCGTCAAGGTGAGGATAAAAGTGTAAATCTAGTGTAAATCTTGTTTTGGGGTGTTACTCTTTTGGTTGTGTGCAAGCCAATTTCCTCCTTTTCCTGGCTCATTTAGACTGCTGATGTAAGTGCGACTCTGATCCCTTCCCATCAAGAAGCTGAATTATTCCAACAACAACAAAAAAAAGTAGCATCAGCAGTAAGCAGTATCATTTTAAGAGCAAGTTAATGTTTGGATCCTAGACTTAGATTTAGAGGTTTAGAGGTAAATTTGGGAGCCTGGAGATGGGGGTTTCAATTAAGGGTCTCGGGTTAATGGTTTCAATTAAGGTTGGGCTCTAATGTTAGAGGTTCCAGTTAGGTTTGAGATCTAGATTAAAGTGTTCTAGTTAAACGTGGGATCCTGGGTGAGGTTCCCAGATAAGGTTGAGATGTTGCTATTTTGTTAGGCCGCAAGCTGTCGTTTCTGTTTCGGTAGCTTGCTGATGTGGATGCAACCCTATTCCCTTCCTGAATTTGTCAAAAAATGGCATCAGTAGTAAGATTTGAGTTTGGAGTGTAAGTTTATAGTTTCCATATTTTCTCTTGGGGATTCCAGTTAAGGTGGGGTCTAGAGTTAAGGTTTCTAGTTAAGGTTGGGGTCTAGACTGAAGGGTACTTGTTAAGGTCAGGGCCTAGAGTTTCAGTTAAGATTCAGTTAAGTTTTGGGGTTGGGGTTGGGGTCCAGAGTTAATGGATCCAGTTAAGCTTGGGGTCTGAAAGTAATTGTGTTGGGTTCTGGATTTAATGGCTCCTATTAAGGTAAGGAGTTTCAGGAGTCTAAGGTTAAGAGTCCCAATTAAGGGTAGGGTCATGGGTTAAGCTTTACAATTACAGTTCGGATGTACACTCACCACCCACTTCATTGATGCACTTCCGGTACATCTTGCTCGTACTGCCTTCAAAGCTGTCCTACCTCTCAGTGGCATAGATGCAAAAAAAAAAGGTGCAGGAAACATTCCTTATTATTTCTTGTCGGGTTGGGATGTGATGACTGTCGAGGCCATTTGAGAACAGCAAACCCATTGTCATGTTCAAGAAACCAGTTTGACATTATTTTAGCTTTGTGACATGATATGTTATCTCGTGGTCATACAGAGCATCAGTAGGCTTTAAGCCATGCTCAATCTGTATTAAGGGGTCCAAAGCGTGCCAAGAAAACCTCCCCCCCACGCCATTACACCACCAGCACCTGAACCTTTGACACGAGGCAGGATGGATCCATGCTTTCATGTTGTTTATGCCAAATGCTGACCCGACCATCCGAATGTCGCAGCAGACAATGAGTGGACTCATTAGATCACACAATGTTTGTCCTTTTCTTAGGTGACAGGTGTGGCAACCGGTGCTGTCTTCGCTGCTGTAGGCCATCTGCTTCAAGGTTTGACGTGTTGTGCATTCAGAGATGCTCTTCAGCATACCTCGGTTATAACGAGATGTTATTTGAGTATCAGCTCGAACCAGTCTGGCGACACTCCTCTGACCTCTGGCATCAATAAAGCATTTTCAGCCAGAGAACTGGATATTTTCTCTTTTTTTTTAGAACATTCTCTGGAAACCCTAGAGATACAGTAGTTGTGTGAAGATCCCAGTAGATTAGCAATTTGGGAAATACTCAGATGGCACCAACAACCATGACACGTTCAACGTCACTTACAGTAAATCACCTTTCTTTCCCATTCTGATGTTCGGTTTGAACTACAGCCGATTGTCTTGACCATGTCTACATGCCCGAATGCTTTGAGTTCTGCCTTGATTAGATATTTGCATAAAGCAGTTGAACAGGTATACCTAATGACGTGACTCATGAGTGTGACTCATGAGTATACAGTATTAGGGATTTACAGTTGGGATCTAGAAGTAAGCTTTACATAAGCTTGAGTTGTGGTCTTAAGGGTCAGGGTTCAAGATAGGTGATTACAATTAAGGTTTGAGGGTTAATTTAGGGATTCAGGATTAGGGTTTGCAGTTGAGACTGTGGTCTAGTGTTGCACTGGTTACTTAGGGTTGGGTTTAGGTTTAGGTTTAGGTTTAAGGTTGGGATCCAGGGTTTGAGTTTATAATCCATGCTTTTTATTAGTCTGGATTTTGTATGTGAAGTCCTGGTTTGGGGTTAAGATGTGGAGGAGAGGGTGGCACGGTGGCGTAGTGGTTTGCACTGTAGTCCCGCACCTGCAGGGTCTGGGTTCGATTCCCGCCTCGTGTCTGTGTGCATGGAGTTTGCATGTTCCCCCAATGCTTGGTGGGTTTCCTCCGGGTACTCTGGTCTCCTTCCAACAAGCTAAATGGCTTTCCCAAATTGCCTGTAGTATGTGCAAATGTTTAGAGGAAATCCTACCACAGCCGTAAAATGGGAATAAATACAATCGTTTATTTATAAATACAATCGTTTATTCCTATTATTTACAATCTAGAGGTTCCTGAATGTGAGGGTAGCGTTAACACTGGGATCTAAATTTAGTTTGTCATCAATTGCATTCAGTCTGGGGTGAATTGATCCACCTTCTTCCCCCAACACGGTGGAGAGTCGACTCTGTTTAACTGTATTTCACATCGCCGACCAACAGTGATCAAACAATAAAAAAACATTTCACACACTCCTGAGCTTGTACATTTGACCCTATATTGAAAAATGTGTGTGTGTGTGTGTGTGTGTGTGTGTGTGTGTGTGTGTGTGTGTGTGTGTGTGTGTGTCAGCCAGTAAAGCACAAATTTCTTTTACATGTTCATACAATATAATTGCATTTCTTTTCATCTTTTTTTTCCTCGCCATCCATGAGGTACAGGAGCTTAACAGAAGGTGTGAAAAAAATCAGTATCTTTGTGTTTCTAAGAGACAGATAGAGAGGACGCATTGTTCTCCGTCCCTGCTGTTTAAAACTGAAAGGAAAAACTAAGACTAGAGGAGCAGGAAAGGCAAAGTCTCTCTCTCTCTCTCATACACACACACACACACACACACACACACACACACACACACACACACAATGCCAGTGTGTTCTGTCCATCTGTGTTTATGTAAACTCTGATCCTGAGACAGTCATGCATGAAATCAATCCTGTGCCAGAAACATTCATAACACATAATATTCATGATTTTCTGCAATACAGAAATGCAAGTAGTACAACAACATTTGGTCTTTTTTTTTTTTTTTTGCTTTGCTTTATCTTTGATTTTGACAGAAGTTAAAACAAACAAACAAACCAAAAATGGGAAAGCAGAATGCTTCTTTTATATTTTAATCGTACTGGCTTTATGACCTTTTCTAAAGGACCCCCCCCCACACACACACACACTTGCATCATTCAGATTACACACTTTACACACTTTACTCACTCACTCATCGTCTATACCTCTTTATCCTGTATTCAGAGTCACGGGGGGCCTGGAGCCGATCCCAGGACACTTAGGGCATGTCAGTGTGCAAATTTATTTTCAGGTGGGCGCAAACAAAATTAAAATTTAACTTTTAATACTGGCCTGTAAATATCCATTTATCAGGTGATTACGCATCATTACTACTAGTATAAAATAAAGTCCTGACTCACATCACATCCAGTCAGCAGCTCCGCTTGCCGCAATAAGTGCTGGAAAAGACTCGTTGAGGATGGTCCAATCACATGAGCCCAAATATTTTAAAACAATATGATTCGCTAAGA
>JAAGKR010000977.1:50133-115576 GCA_011419295.1 Clarias macrocephalus | reverse complement strand
TGCCAGAAACATTCATAACACATAATATTCATGATTTTCTGCAATACAGAAATGCAAGTAGTACAACAACATTTGGTCTTTTTTTTTTTTTGCTTTGTCTTTGATTTTGACAGTAGTTAAAACAAACAAACAAACCAAATAACACACTTTACACACTTTACTCACTCACTCATCGTCTATACCTCTTTATCCTGTATTCAGAGTCACGGGGGGCCTGGAGCCGATCCCAGGACACTTAGGGCATGTCAGTGTGCAAATTTATTTTCAGGTGGGCGCAAACAAAATTAAAATTTAACTTTTAATACTGGCCTGTAAATATCCATTTATCAGGTGATTATGCGGTGATCATCACTACTAGTATAAAATAAAGTCCTGACTCACATCACATCCAGTCAGCAGCTCCGCTTGCCGCAATAAGTGCTGGAAAAGACTCGTTGAGGATGGTCCAATCACATGAGCCCAAATATTTTAAAACAATATGATTCGCTAAGAGCAAAAGTGGGAGGGTTCGGGGCGCACAGTGCTGCGACCCAGGATGATTTGAAAAGATCCAATCAGAGCTCAGCCTCAGGTCACATGCTTTTCAAAGATTTACGTGCCTACAGCGACACTCGTTTGTCCGGCGCCCCGCGTACACCAACACAAATGAACATAATACAGTTTAGAGGGATTTTTTTATCGCAAATAAATTATATTAAGAATATTTCCGATAAAATATTGTGTCTAAATGACTATTTTATTATTAAAATAAATCATTATTATATTTACATGTTAAAGGAGCATTCTTCTCTGCCTATGTTGTCACTTTTGTATAAAAACGTAGATAGTTCTCTGTTTAACTTAAAATGTCAATCTGGTCCAGCTGGCTGGATAATTAGATTTCCAGGTCAGCTAGTTAGTTTTATTGTTAATTTATGTTGCATGTAGCACCTTGGTCCTGGAGGAACGTGAGACTGATTTGTTTCACTGTGTACTAATAGTTGAAGTGACAATAAAAGCCGACTTGACTTGACACACACACACACACACACACACACACACACACACACACACACACTACGGGCAATTTGGAACGCCAGTTAACCTAATCTGCATGTCTTTGGACTGCGGGAGAAAACCGGAGTACCTGGAGGAAACCCATCATGCATGGGGAGAACACACACACGCCATGCACACAGACCCTGAGGTGGGAATCGACCCCGGACCCTGAAGGTGCGAGGCGAACGCGCTCACCGGTGAGCCACCATGTCGCCATCTGAGCGCTTTAATCGATTAAACAATTTTAGCAACAAATGCATGAATTCTTGAAAAAATACCTTCTAAATGTCTGTTCAAATGTACATACTACATACATACTGAGATACACACACACACACACACACACACACACACACACCACTCTAGAGCACGGAAGCAGCTCTGTTGGTGTGAAGATACACAGGTGAGTATAAACACAGACGCGCACTCAGCAAGCGACACACTCGTCCATACACTCCTGATGTTGAATCAACAAACACTAGAACACAGATATAAAAACCACACACACACACACACACACACACACACACACACACACACACACACACACACAGGTACTATAGCAGAAGAGAAGAAGATTAAAACAGTAAATTCTGGTTGTGTGTGTGTGTGTGTGTGTGTGTGTGTGTGTGTGTGTGTGTGTGTGTGTGTGTGTGTGTGTGTGTGTGTCTTCTGCTCACCAGGTGCAGCATGTCGTAGATGGACTCAGACGAACGTTTGCTGTGTCGGTTCCGCTTCAACACTGACATGACTGATCCTTATACACACTCTCTCTCTCTCTCTCTCTCTCTCTCTCTCTCTCTCTCTCACACACACACACACACCCTCTCTCTCGCTCACACACACCCTCTCTCTCTCTCTCTCACTCACTCACACACACACTGCATGCAGAGCCCAGAGCAGATGGGAAACACACTCATACACGCTAACAGTTCTCTGAAGCTGAAGACTGAATACGGAGGCTCACAGATCCACCAGACCGGAGCTCTCGCTCTCTCTCTCGCTCTCTCTCGCTCTCTCTTTGTCTCTCGCTCTCTCAATCTGTCTTTCCCTCTCTCAATCTCTCTAACGATCCGTTGTCCTGTCGCTCTTAAGTGAAATAAAAGACATAGAAAATAGTCAACAAAGTCATGATCGAATACCGGAGTCTCTCTCTCTCGCTCTCTCTCAATTACTCTCTCATTTGCCCACCTACGCACTCTACTTCCAAAGCAACAGCTTCGTCCTTCAAATCTTCTCCAACTCTCTCTCTCACACTGTCTTTATCTTTTTGCCTCTCTTTCCCCCATCCAAACAGACCCAATCTAGAGCACATAGATAGATAGATAGATAGATAGATAGATAGAGTAGATGCTTGACAGATTTCAGCATACCCTTTTTGTCAACCTAGAAATTTCTAAAAATAAAATAAAATAAAAAATAGAAAGAAATGCACCCAATTCAGAAACAGATTCGAATCATCTGCACCAAGCGCACTGATTCACGAGTGTCCGATTCACTTAGACACCTGACCCGACTCACCAAGAGACCCGATTCACCACCGCAGCTGATCCATAGTGAGACATGATTCATCTGATTCACACAAACCTGATTCATCTAACTCACCAAGCAAACCAATTCACCAATTTGATTCGCCAAGAGACCTGGTTCATCAATTTATCTGATTCACACAGACTTGATTCATTCATGCATCTGATTCAGGAAGAGATCCGATCCACCAATGCATCTGATTCACCAAGAGATTTGATTTACCAAAGTGACTGATTGACTTCTACTTGATTCGTTAATGCATTTGATTCAGGAAGAGATCCGATTCACCAGTGCTTTTGATTCACAGGGACCTGATTCACAACGAGACCCAATTCACCAATGCATCTGATTCACCAAGAGATTTGATTTACCAAAGCAACTGATTCACGTATACAGTACTTGATTCATTAATGCATTTGATTCAGGAAGAGATCCAATTCCCCCAATGCATCTGACCCAGAGACACGATTCACCAAAGCGTTTGATTCACCAAGAGACCTGATTTACCATGGATCCGGTTCACATAGACCTGATTCACTGACACATTTGATTCATGAAGAGACCTGATAAACCAGTGCATTTGATTCATAGAGTTCTGGTTCACCAACGCATTTGATTCACAACAATGCATCTGATTCACCAAGAGTTCCAAGTCACCAGATTTAGCCAAAAGAAAAGATTCACCAGTGGCCCTATTAAACAAAAGACCCACATGCAACATGTCTAAAATGAAACACTGTGCTATACAGACCAGCCTTAATGTTTTCATCATAATAATAATAACAACACTTCCCTGCTGATAAGTAGTGGAGCTTTTTTTTTTAGCTTTCTTATTCAATATTGTAACCCGTATTCACTGATAATAATGTTTTCAGAGCTACATGGCTCAAATGTGTGCCCTGTCATTTTGTGTGTGTGTGTGTGTGTGTGTGTGTGTCAGTGAGCACTCAGTAAATAGATTCATCTCATCGAGTACCAATCAATCCCTTAGAATAAAAAGCCCACGTCATGCAGTCGAGCCAAAAACCTTCCCTGTGTGGGAGTTACAACTGTGTGTGTATGTGTGTGCAGGTGTTTGTACCCGGAGGCTAATTATGGTGTAATTATGGTGTTCTACTGCAGTCTTCGCTAACCTCACTGACACAAACCCCTGCGGATACGGGAGCTGGGGGTAGCAGTTGGCGTAACAGCATGCTAAGTCAAGATACACATGCGTAGACGGAGCCGCTAATCCAACAGCTGTGCTATTAAAGTAGCGATAAGCTCTTAAAACGCGAGTGGAACTCAAGGATGCATATGATTCTTCAGAGTAATCATTAATAAATATTGCTACAGTATGTCAGTTCAACACAAACCTTGTACGAGTGTGCATTGAAAACATAAAAATAAAAAAAACGGGCGCGTTCACATCTCGCGGCAAGCATTTATTTTTAGATGAAACAACTGAACAGTTTTGGGAAGTTAGAATTAGAATTTTAAAAAATCCTGAACAGCCAACAGTACGATTCTTCTACATAAAAATATCAACTTTTAATTACTAAACCTAACTAGCAATTAGTACGAAAAGCTATAATCAAAAGGAGTTCATCCTGAGTGGATTTCGAAGTAAATGAGCTAATTAGCCTGTAACACCAGACGTGCGTTCGCATACACCTCATCACTTCAGCTTGGCATTTTCACAGCACTTATCTGAAGGAACTACAGATGAGTAACTGCAAAACGGAGAAGTTTGTTCTTGGAGACACTTGAGGTGTGGATCTGAATATAGTTCCATGTAGGCAGCAGAGCAGCGAAGCCTAGAGACCTGCAAATGCCTATTCTCAGCATGTGTTTGTGTATGTGTGTGTGTGTGTGTGTGTGTGTGTGTGTGCGTGGAATCTATACGTGCACTGTACTGTATGTGTGTATCGCCAGTCTACAGTAGGTACAGCCACATATACAGTACTACTGTATTTCTGTACAAGATAGGAGATGTGATTGGACCACGATAATGAACTGACTGTTATAAATGGTTAAAATGGAGCATTAATTTGTGCTGAGTAACAGCTTTATCCTGTCCAGTGTCGTAGTAGACCCAAATCTCAAGAAGTCAAGCTGCAACGTGCAAATCCAAGCAAGAAACCAAGCGAACCTTTAACATGCAAAACTACCAGCACCGTACAGCGATACTTTGGCATATGAATTTAACCTGTTCCGGAGGCGATTTCTTAAGAGGAAATTTCTTACTGCAAAGCACTTTTTCCCATAGGAAATAATGTAAATGCAGATAATTCGTTCCAGAAACACACAAAATATTACCAATATTACCAATTTCCAGTACGATTTTTGCATATAAAAAGAACCAAAACATTTAGAAAAGACATGTAAATGAAATTAAATATTAAATAAATAGACATTAAACCTCACTTAACCTTAATTTATGATTTCTCTTGGCACCGGCTGCTTTCAAAACCAAACTAAAAGTTTTGGCAAACATTTTCTTCTTGCTACCTTTCTTGATACCATTCTTGGGAACCATGGCGCTATGTCTTTAGTAAATCTTGCAAAAAAAAAAAAAAACAGCAAAAAAATATGTAAACTTGCTTCGTCTGGCTTTTCACAAAGGTAAACAAGTTTCAAGCGGCTCCCAAATGTATGCGCAACTTAGCCAGAGTTCAGGGCAACTCAGTTTGTTTGCTCGTATACTGAAAATGCAAAGTTGCAAAGTTTCAGTTCTTACAACGAAAATCCGTGAGACTGGGCGTTTGTATGCCGAGGTATCACTGTAACTAGAACTTGGACCTCTTACGTCTAACTTGGAAATTGCCGTATTACATGGGACCCAGAACGATACGACAACGACACCTCTTGATGAACCACCACGTCAGCAGGTAGTCAGATAACTTTACCTTTTCATAGTCTCTGTACTCGCTGAACAGCTCGGTGTCATCGTCCAGGCTGTCTCCAGACGTCTCTGAGATGAGCCCAACTCCATCATCCAGAATTTCCTCTGGGAAGACATCAGAGTCAGTCTAGCGCTATTAACAAAAATGTAACACTCATAAAACTTCGGTCTAGAGATTTAAAATGTGGAAACACTCAATCTTGTGAACTAAATGACAGAAGGAACAAAATATTAAAAAGATTGATTCCCTGACAAAAAGTACAAAATTACTGCAGAGACAAGGAGTCACCCGAAAGACAAAGGTGTCTTGCACTTCGCAGATAGTCCTCCTCGTCCCCCTGTCCCGAATCAAAATGGTTCAACAAACAACAAAAAAAGCCCAACTTATCCTGGATCATGTCATTAACCATACCTCGTCCGGTTGATAAAGCCGGTACCCTGATGCTTATCTACCCCCCTTTGGTTCTGGGACTCAAGAAGATAATGATGACTAACCAAAACACATCACGGTTCTTTTGGTTCTGACTCACTTTGCTTATGCTAACTACATGAAATGTTCAAGTCACCTCAAGTACTTTGATTTTATAAGCCACCAAGCTCCCCATGATTCTAGTAGTCCTACCAATAGCACAATGTGGTTTAGGTTTATCTGCTGAAAAAGTTCCAGTGGACCTACCAGATCTCACCGTTTTTAACATCTAGTTCTGTTTGTTCTCAAAACAAACTTGCGCTTACAGTTCTTGGTTCTTCTAATAACACAACTCATCTGAAGTCTACTTGTTATGAAAGCAATTAAGATCCCCCTAGTTCTGACCTACAGTACTTACCATGCTTCTGTTGGTTCAAACCCACAGACTGGAACTACTGATTCCAATCTAACTCACCTCGTTCAGGTGATTCGGCAACCCTATTCACCACCATCCTGCCACTGGTTCTAAACTTCTTTGCAGATGTTATACTGTAATAAGTTCTACTGAATTCTCCCTCAACTTCTAGGGTTTTTTCTTAAGAACGCATAACCTTATAGCACTTGTGCCGGTTCTGACCTAGCTCAACATGTTTCCTTTTGTTCTTAACCCACATTCCCATGTTATACGGGTTCTACAAGAAAACCATTTCCCAAATGTCCTTGTCCTTATCCTTGTACTTGTGGTTTTGATGGGAACCAGGCTCTTCCATGTTCCCCTGGTACCCCTGCTAGTTCAACTGTCTTCAGTTGTCTTTTCATCATTGATTAAAGTAGTAGCATTAAACCCAGAATTTGCTAGAATTCATCTGATCTTGCCTGTTCTGATCTGACACAACGTGATTTCATTGTTAGTTAAAATCATACCTGCACTTTATCTAGATGACGGCCCAATTCCAACAGTTCTGGTTGTTCTGATGGCAACAGAACATTGTTCTTGGTAACATGATATAAAAGGTACATATAAAAGGACTGGGATTATCAGAGCAGGGCAACCATACTTGTTTGGTTTCTGCTGGGTCCAATCCATCATTAGTTCTGCTGGTTTTGATGGTAACCAACTTTTACCAACTTATCTTATCTGTTATCGTGACAATAACCTGGTAATATAAACCAATAAACGTACAGTAGGTTTCAGTTTCTAGCTCAAATCACTGTGGTTCTGCCACTTATCCAACTCATCCTAGGAATTTAAATTCTACCCCAGCAGATACTAGTTGAAAGCTCATCATAGTTCTGCTGGTTCTGACCTACTGGTCCGGAGCTCTGTCATATCTTACCATGGTCGTTCTGGTTCTAACGTCCATGCAAGTCCTTCTAGTACCCCATGCTGGATCTGCTAGATCCACTCAACTCATCATGGTCCTACTATTTCTAAACAACTCACCATAATTTTCTTGGCCACCAAACGCCTTTGGGTTCTTTCTGTGTCCCAACTCAACCACCTGCACTTCTGAGCCAAAACACACCCGTCCACATGATTTCTGCTGATTCTGGCTTACCCTGGTTCTGGGAGAAGATGTCGGTGTAGAGTTGCTGGACAGCATCAGATCGTCTTGGGGGCAGGAAGCAGTGCTGCCTTCGGTCCACCAGCGGCAGTGTGTTCACAGTGAGCGAGAGAGATGCCTGAGAGAACGCAGTCTTCATATCGGAGAACGTCAACGTGCTGGAATTCTTCCCGTTCAGCTGCAGGATCTCATCACCCGCATTCAAACCTGCATTGTGTATCAGGAATTGAAGTCTTTGATACATGTTTTAAAATGGTCCAAGTGAAGTTTTTTACTCATCAAGGTTATTTTGAATAGACTGAACTTGATTTTGTTTAAACGGTAAAATTTGAAGACTCACTCGCTGAGTATTTTCGACCCAGTTCCCAAAAAAGTATGAAATGATATCGAACCCACTCGGATGGATATAAGGTCTATATTTGCCAGCCTGCTGACACTATAAAAATGCCTTCCAACACATGTCTTGACTAGTCTTGACACTCACTGGAAACCATATGTACCAGAGCACATATGATAAAAAAAAAAAAAAGAAAAGAAAAATGTAAAGATTGCACTTGAGTGATATAATGTTTCTTATTTTTCTTTCAAGTGGAGCGTGAGTCAGCTGGCATGTCTGATCCGAGCTTGCAGAAAGCCACAAAGCCTTCAATGCGTGTGTTACGTAACGCTGCGTGGCACAGCGATAACACCCATTAACGCGAGCGAGAGAACGAGCCAGAACGAGAGAGAGCTGGGGAGAGAACGAGGAGGAGGAGGAGAAGAAGAAGAAGAAGAAGACAGACAGGATAATTAAGAGGAGAAGAGATGTAATAAACCTTTGGCGAACGCCAATCCTCCTGCTTTTACGTCGGTAATGTAGAGCTGCTGCACGCTCTCGTCCTCCACCATAGAGATAGAGAAACCTGTCGGGAAACGGTGGGAAGTCAACTGAAATTCCACATCATGGGTTTTTTTTTGTATTTTTACAGAGCGATTATTACCGTAGCCGATCATGCAGGACTCGTCCCTGTCAAACTGAATGACTTTCCTAATCTTGGAGCACAGCTCGATCTCCTTATAGAGCTGAAAATGAGAGAGGAGGGGAAAAAAAACACAAATGAAAAGTTCTCCCGTTCTCATCGTATTCGCGATGCACTGCGGAGTTTGTGAGTACGTGACAGGAACAAGCACAGCAGGTTGCAAAGCTCTGCAACTGGGCTTTTAGAAGCCGTCAGCGGAAAACAATAACGATGTACTGCACACGGATAAGAGAGAGACATCCATAAATGATGAGATGCGCCTATTTTGGAAGATAAATTAATTTGTAAAGCCTGACGTGCATACTGATTCTGAATTAACGCAACGCTCCAGTGACTCCATTGCCTCTGAGACCCATTAAAAAATTAATCCTGTTAATCAAGCTAATGCGTACAAGGGATCTGTTTATCAAAAACAGAGAAAGTTTCTATTTATTTACAAATTCATAGCCTAACATGAGCTCTATGCATGGTAGATGAATTGTCGGATGGTTTATCCTTTAAACCATCCGCACGCTTCCCTCATTAATCAATTAATATACGGATATTTGTGCAGATGTTATGGTTGACCTTGATTTTGTATTTTGTTTGATGTGCTGGATCACATGCTTTATTATAAGCTGCTGCAAGCTGAAGGTGCTCGACATGGCACTCTGCTCAAGTCCGATGGGTGTTCAAGTCAAACCGGGACTTTCTGGCGAATGAAGGCGTAAAAGCGATTGAAAGACTTGAAGCACGGCACGGTGATGAATGATGAGACAGTGATGAAACTCCGCAATATAGAGTGAACGTTGAAAATGTTTCAAGAAGCGATTACGTCTGTGAAAGACGATCCCGGACGAGACGGCTCGGAGCCCTCTGCAGGATCCTGAACTAGGATCTGTACGCATCTGTCCATAGGAACTGTACACACGATCATTCTTACATCACTTGCGCATTACAGGAACTCCGTGTTTGGGCCCTTTAAGGAGTTCCTGGGAGGCCAGCATTTCATCCAAGCACTAGTGAAACCCTGGGATACGTGCATTAGTGTAGCAGGGGATTAAATAGAGAAAAAAGGGAGTCATAACTGTATTCTGATTTTCTTCACAATGGAAAAAAATGTCCCTGTTTGACTCGAACACCCTTAAAAATTATTGACATACAAATACAGGTAAAACTGGTAATGTATGAGTTACTGTATGTAAATACCAGGTCGTATACGTCCTCCTCCGGCTTGGGGATGTAGAACTGCACCTGAGTCTCAATCAGGAACTTTAAACGCAGGTAATGTTTAGTTGAGTCCAAATCATGAGTCTGGAAAATAAAAGACAAGGAGAATCCTGCATGTTCATGTTCATGTTCATACAGTTAAAAAAAAACACCTGACTTTGAATGTATGGCTGGAATATATGTATAGATGGATGGATATAAACTTAAAGCTAATCATTTTGGCGTCACCCCCTCTGATCGCGTCATCAGGTTCACCTCACACCCCTCGCACCCCCTCAGTGACGTCACCATGAAGAACCCTCGTCACACACCTTGCAGATGGTCTCGAGTGTGTCAAGCGCTGACTCTCCCGGCCGTATTACGGTGAGAATGGGGCGACCGTTGGGCAAACACACCCAGGAGGGCGTGAGGCGGTCCTTCATCAAGCCCGTCACACACACCTGCTCGTCTTTCTGTGGCAGAAAAACATGGCACAGAAAAGTATTCCTCACAAACAAATAGCAATATATGCATTATATAGATGAATGGATGGATGAGTTTATACATGAACAGACAGGCAGATTCTCTTAATTAAGATATTGAAAGAATGGTAAAGTAATACAAGACAAGACAGAGATGATTGATGGATTATTAGTGAGAAACAGATACAGTGGATGGAAGGATAAATGGGTGGACGGATTTTATTGGAGGAAGAATGTACAGTATACACAGTTGGATCAAAATTAATACAAAAGTTGTTCAAAGGATTGTTAAAAACATTATGCACAGCAGATACGGATAAGACTTAAACGGACATGAGAACAGTTTTAAAAAGAGAAATGGGAAGATCAGGGATATAGCAAGGATGCTGTTTTTTTTTTTAATAGATGAATGCATGGATGGATGGATCAAGGGTATGGATGAATGAATAGATGGATGAAGGATGAATAGAGGATGGATGAGTGGATGGATAGATACATATATGAGTGGATGGATGAATCAATAGGCATAAATGGATGGATGGCTAGATGGATAGGTGGATGAGTGGCTATAAATCAATAAATTGAGAGATAAATTGATGGAAGGGTGGATAAATTGATGAGGGGATAAGAGAATGGGTGGAGAGTCTGCTGGATGGATAAATGGATGGGTGGATGAGTGGATGGAGAGATGAATTGATAGATAAATGGATGGATGAATGGATAAGAGAACGGATGAATGCAGAATCTGCTGGATGGATGGATGGAGAGATAAATGGACAGTCAGATGGATGAGTGGGTGGACGGATTAATTGACACACAATTGGATGGACAGATTAATTGATAGATGAGTGGGTGGACAGATTTTAATTTTATTTGAAAAGACTTTAATTAATTATTTAATGGATAGATACTGCAGATGAATAAGGAGATAAATGGATGTATGGATAGACAGAATGAATGAATGATGGATGGATGTGTGAGTGGATGGATGGATGGATGGATGGATGGATGATGAGTCTACAGAATGAATGAGAGGAAGGACGGATGCACGCATGCACTCACATTTCCCCGTGAAGATTCCTGCATCATTCCCTCCATGTCCCTCTTCACTGGCTCCTCCCCTTCTGCAAACACCTGACAACAAAGCAAAGCAAATTCATAGCTTTCTCTCAAGCAGTGTGTGTGTGTGTGTGTGTGTGTGTGGCGTGTGTGTAAGAGTAATGTGTTTACACTGGGAAGATGTTGTGCACTATTAATAACCAGATGATGCATTAACACCACAGAAATAGAGTTGGGAACTTTGTTGTTGTACAAACTCTATATACTACACGCTCAGAGCCTTTACTATAGTAGGAGTTTTGGAACCACCAGAGGGCGCTGTGCTTTATATTTCACGGAAAGGCTGATGCAAAAAGCCGTGATGATTTTAGACTGTTCAAAAAAGTGAGGTCTTGCGAGGTGTGTGTGTGTGTGTGTGTGTGTGTGTGTGTGTGTGTGTGTGTGTGTGTGTGTGTGTGTGTGTACCTGTTCAATGCTGTGGCGTGCGTGTGTGCGTGCGTGCGTGCGTACCTGTTCAATGCTGGGGTGTGTGTGTGTGTGTATTTTCCTCTTTGAGTTGGTCTCCAGTCCCCACAGTGAGGAGAAGCGACTTTTTCGCTTGGCAGTGGAGTGTGACATGGCGTGTGCTCGCCTCCGAACGCCGCTCTCTGTGCGCGCCGCCACCTACGCACACACACACACACACACACACACACACACACACACACACACACACACACACACACCAGCACAACCAAACAGATCTTTATTATTTTATACAATAGTTATTAAGGTTTCTCTCACTATCCTCCTTTTTGTGCTGAGATTCTTCTTTCCCTCCTTTTTCTTTTTGAATCTCAATTTCTCTAGCTTCCTCACACAACGTCTCTCTCTCTCTCTCTCTCATTGTATGTGTGTGAGAAGGTCACATTTACATTTTCACATTTTATTTTCCACAAAGCACATAATCAATACGCGCACACACACACACACTCTTATTGTTTCTCCCACTTGAAGTCTCTCTCATTTTCCCTCATTTTCTTAGCGTTTTCATCTGCATATTACACCCTCCCCCACCCCCCACCCCCCCGCCCCCCACTGTGTGTGTTTCTGTTTCTCTCCCTCTTGTGCTGTTTCTCTTTGGAGGTTCAATACAAAAAGTTCAATAGAGACTATAAAAAGCGTAAAATATCATCCTGTGTGTGAGGTGAGAGTCTGAACATTTCAGAAAAGCTTTTAATCCCCTGCTTTCCCACAATTCTCTGTACTCTGGCCGTGGGTGGCGAAACACACACACACACACACACAAATAATGTATCAACCGTGCATAGCTTGAAGAACATGTCCCGCACACACACACACACACACACACACACACACACACACACACACACACACACACACACACACAGAAATTTCACACAAAGTTCCAACAGAGGGCACGACAGTACAAAATAAATTAGATCTGGATCTTCCTGACCTGCAGTGGAAAATATGAAAAGAACAAGAAATGAGAATAAAGAGATGAAGAGGTGAAATCTAGTCTTGCATAACCAAGAAAGGTGAAAATGAGGATGAGGTAATAGCAAGAAAGGGTTTTGAAGGGATAATGAAGAGCTGAAACGCAAAACAGAGATCGGTTTGCATGGGAATGGGGTAAAAAAAAAGGAGTGAGAGAGGAAGAGCGGAGAACAAGGAGGAGGAGGAGGTACATATTAAAAAATGATGGAGGTCCAGACCAGAAATGAAACGACAGTGGTACTTCGGCATACAAACACAGAAACAGCATAAGTCTGGGAGCCGATCAAAACTTGTTTGCGTCAGTGGAAAGCCAAGCGAGGTGAGTTTACATGTGTGTTTGTGGGTGTTTTAAATTTTGTGTGAGCCTTTAGTGAAGACGTGGCACTATGGGGTCCCAAGAATGTTATCAAGAACAGTAGCAAGAAGAAAAGGGAGCCGCTTTCAGTTTGGTTTTTAAGGAAGCCGGTGCCAAGAGGAATCATAAATTAAGGTTAAGATTTAATGTTTATTTATGTCATATTTTTCTTAATTGTGTGTCTTTTCTAAATGTTTTGATTGGATCATAGTGTTGGAAATTGCTAATATTGATAATATTTCTGGGTGGCTGGAACGGATTATCTGCATTTACATTATTTTCTATGGGAAAATGCGTATCGCAATACGAGACAACTCGTCAGTATGTACGCCGAGGTACCGATGAGGTAAGGGTGAAGGGATATAAAAGGACATCCATCCATTCATCCATCATCATCTATCCATCCTTCCATCCATCCATTAATCAATCCATCCCCTCATCCATCTGCCCTGGTATTCCTTTTTTTATTGATTATATACAGTAGATGAGGCAAGTCGTAAGGATGAGGATGAAGTTAAGATGTAGGATGAGGAAGAGGTAAACACTGATGTATGATGCAGTCGAGAAAGATAGCAGGATGAGATAAACATGGAGGCAAGTGGAAAGAACAGATTGTTAAAGGGTACTGAGTAAAGTTGAGGTAAAGGATGAGGATGTAAATATGAGGTAAAGATGTAAGAATGAGTTATGGATGAAGGAGGTAGAGAGGTGGAGAAGAGAACACAAAGAGGTAAAGATAAATGATTTATGAGGGATGAGGTAAAAATATAGGAGTGATGATGAGCTCAATGGCATAAACAAGGAAAAGTGATGGATTAAATAAAGATGGATTGATGTGGTTAAAAAAGAGGAGATGAAGAAACAAGCATATCATGGAGTTTATTAGTTGGCTGGACAGATGGGGATGAGTATAGGGGGAGGAGTCTGACCGTTCCAATGTAAAGTGAATTGGATGAAGAAGAGGTAAATGTGGGTTAATAATGATGGATGGATGGATGGATGGATGAAAACAAAAAGGACAGGTCCAGGGAAAGAATGAAATATAGTAATTGTGGCATTGAAGGCAAGGCATCCCATGGAGGAGGAAAGGACGGAAGAATTAGGAAAGGATAAACGATGATGCTAAGTTAAGTGAAAGAAAGAGGAGCTCAAGATGGTTGAAGAATTGAAGTGATAAAGAAAGAAGGAAGGATGAGGATAAATAAGAATGGAGCAATATACAAGTTTTCTGATTTTTTGTCTAAACCATGATATGGCCCCAATGTAACAGATAAGTTTAAAGACATTGCTAATGGACTCCACTGTGCCAGCCGTGCTGGTGCTTAAACCCCAAAACCATAAATTAAACCAGCTTTGCACTATGAGATATCCCAGATAAATGTTCACACAATTGAAGAAAATGCTCCATAAGTTCAAATCAGCCACAATGTTCCCCAGTATTGCCCCAGCTGGGTCTTCAGACAGAAGACACCTATTAGAAGTTCAATGGGTCTGGGGTAAAGCTCTACGTTATAAAGTAAAGATAAAAGAAAGTGGTAATTACAGGGGAATGAGGATAAGATAAACATGGACAGAAGAAAGATTAAGGTGAAGATCAAGAGATGGTCACCAGAATATGGAAAGTGGAGACGGAGAAGCCCATGGAGAGTTTAGTGGATGAAGGGAAGGTAAAGATGCGGAAACGGAGAGATCGTTTAAGGGTGGAGTGTTGATCACCAGAGCGTGAAAGGAGGACACCGAGAAGCCGAGACGTCCCATGGAGAGTTTGGTGGAGCGTGAGGCCACTGAGAGGAGAGGCTTGGGATTGGGCAGCTCTTCTCCCTGCAGGCTGCATAAATAACACCTCAGTCGGAACAAGTCCACGTTATAGCACTCCAGATTCTGCTCCCACACGGAGATCTGACAAAGAGAGAAAAGCAGGGACAGAAAGACAGATCAACGTTAGTATACATCTTATTTTTATGGTTTCTCGTAGATCCCCTTCATATATACTGATCAGATATAATATTAACGCTACATTGATTATCCCGTATATACCAGTAAATTTGGTGACAGGATTATGGTAACCAAGGCTCATTTATACCAGTGTGAGCCAAGGGCCAGTCTGTCCAGCCCGATCCCACAGAAAAAGCAATTCAGCCCAACTCACTGAAAAATGTCAATCTAGTCAGGATAGAATGGCACCAGAACACCCAGTGCACCACAGCCCACCATGCACAGGGCCCAAGGCCAGCCTCCACGACCTCCAAACTCCCCAGATCTCAATCGGATCAAGCACCCATGGGATGCACTGGACAAACTAGTCTGGACAAACTGGTCTTTACCTAATCTCCCCTTATCTTCCATTTAGCCTTGGTTGCTCCCTTTACTTTAACCCTCCCATCTATAACATTACCTGTTCCAGGATTGTTTTCCTTTTCTTGGTATCAGTGACCGAGGCCAGCTGCATGTCTCCCATCTTCTTCATCTTCTCATCCATGTCGATCTTCTGCTCCAGTTTCCGGATCTCGGAACGCAAAAAGCGCACAGTGTCATCGCGGTGGTGTTGACGGGCTACGGCGGCCGCGCATGCAGAGTGGATCGCTGTCACCCAGTTCTCTACCTCTGTTTGATTGCATGTCTGTTCAGAGACAGAAAGATATACAGATATATACTGGTGTATTCGAAGAGTGTATAAGTAGAAATGCTTTGTGAATGAGGAATAGGCAAGGAAATAAGAACGATGTGCAGGGATGCAGGGACGACACAGAGACAGATGAAGATGGAGGGATGGTCACTCAGGCGTTTGAGGTGGCCCATGGAGTGTTTAGTTGAAAAGCAGAAGGTTAGGAAAGAAGAATGTAGTGGGATATGAAGATGGATGAAGTTATGCTGAAGGACAGGTTATCCAGATGTGGCATTTGAAAGGGTACAAAGTGTTAAAAGTGGAGGTATAGATGGACACTATATGGACAAAAGTATTTAACCAAACCTGTTCATTACTGAATTTAGGTGTTTCAATCAGGCCTCTTATCCCCAGTGAGAGACCATCTGAATGCTTTGACATTCCAAGACATCTTGGACAATATTGTGCTTCTATGTAACTTTGTGACAACCGTTTGGGGAAGGCCCTTTTCAATTCCAACATGACTGAGCCCCAGTTCACAAAGCAAGGACTGTAAGGACATGTTTTGATGAGTTCAGTGTAGAAGAACTCGACTGGCCCGCACAGAGCCCTGACCTCAACCTCATCGAGCACCTGGAAAGGAGATTGATCTCCGGGTGTTTGGTGGGATTCCTCTGGGTACTCTGGTTTGCTCCCACAGCCCAAAGACATGCAGATTAGGCTAACTGGCAACCCCTAATTGCCTATAGTGTGCCCTGCGATGGTTTGGCACCCTGTGCAGGATGTACCCCGCATTGTGCCCTAAGTCTCCTCAAATCTCCTTACATGGCGACCTTGTATACAGGATAAAGCAGTACAGACGAGGACACCAGTGAGTGGGCACAAATTTCCACAGAAACACACCAAAACCTTGTTGACAGCCTTACAAGAAGAGTGGAAGCTGTTACAGCTGCAAAAACAGCTGGGGGACCGACTCCATATTGAAGTCTATGTTATTGGATACAATGTCATCGCAGGTTTGGCCAAGTATTTTTGTCCACATCTCACTGTGTCCTACTCAAGATCTCATTGTGTACTGCTTTCAATCAAGAGGAATTCACTTTATTGTAATGATATTGGCTATTAAAGTAAGATATTTGTCAGAGAACGACCACTGTACCTGGAATAGATACGAGTCTCCCATTGAGTTGCTCAGGCAGAAGACAAAATCTTTTTTCGGATGCTCGGGAACAGCCTGTGCGATACTGTTTTCCGCCCAGACGGCGTGCTTTGGGATGCTGGTGTGATCGATTCCGGATCGCCCGTCCGTCTCGTAGAAAAACAGAGTGCATCCTGGGAAAAAAACGGTCAGCAACGTTATATATCCAGCACTAGTTTTTACACGTCACTGAAATTGCTTGTGGAAATAGTTTTGATTCTAGTCACACAAAGATTTCAAGACAAATGTGTGAATATACTGTAAACACACGTCCAATTCCCGTGTTTTAAAAGCATGCGTTCGCTCCACTGTTGTTTTTATGAGCTTTTCTGCTCTCTAGTGGCCAATAGTGAGAAGTGCAGCCTGGTGTGCAGCATGAATTATTCATTGTCATAAAAACCCTCACTAACAGACATCAAATAAGATTTTTTTTTTTTTTTTTTTTTTTTGTCTGCGCATTTGTGACAGCAAAAGGAAGATGTCTTTTTACTTTGGTAAAGTGTGAATATGATGTAGCAGACTGTCCTTGGAGAACTAACTGCTACTGTCATTTAAATTTTTTTTGGTATATTAAAATAAACTAAAATGTAACTTTTCTTGCACTGAGAGATGAGATTAGATTTGGATATGGAGGTTGAGCTCCTTGGTCTTTATCACCTTGGGAACACATGACATGTGCTTCCATGCTGCTGCAGTACTACAACAATCTAAAAATAGACGCGTCCTAAATCAAGCACCTTTCAGCGAGACCCAGTAGCTCTTCCACTTGCGACGAGCCGCGAGCTCCACTTTCTTGTTCTTCTTGTGCACCAGGAGGTTTTTCACGTTAAGACGACCGGCTTTGCGCACGCAGCCTTCGGCCACGCCCGCGAGCGCTTCCGTCTGATTGGCTGAGCTCAGTTCGTCGCTTAGAGCCGACGCCCCTTCCTCCGGGGTTTCCGCTCTGCAGCCGCTCTTCTCCAGCTCCTGGCGGAAGTTCTCGTACACGCCCTGTGTTAAAAGAGTTTGGATCAATCCTGTTTTTGTACTTCATGCTGGAGTTTATTCAAATCAAAAAGCAACAACTTTCAACTGGGCATCACGGTATCAACAAACAAAGGACGAGACAAATGCGAAGAACACCGCCAGTGCTGTGAATATCACAACTGTTTGAACAGCATTTATGCAAAAGTTTGTCTTTTTTATTACGGAAAATGTACATGATGTATGCAAATCGTTGCTTTTAAATAACTCCATAAAACCTCACGCATATGAATGTGTTCTGGTCAGGAGTTTTTCACCACCGCTTCACTTTACAGAGAACAATAAGGACTTTGTTAGCAATATGTAATGTTTTTTTTGTTGCTGTTGCTCAGAGAATGCTAGAAAATACAAGAAGGAAAAAAAAAAGAAAAAGCATGTCATGGGGTTTTCCTATCACTTTCATCCACTGTAGCCTATGAATTATTTATTTCTGCATAAATCCATGTCGTATATTCTTTTTTCATCATTTAGTGGAGTGAAAGCGATGTAGGATTGTCTGTTTTTTTTTCATCAGCAAAGAATAAATGGTTCATTGATAAACTCAGGAATTGGCTTGAATTTAATCATTTACAAAATTCGGATTGGAAATATTTATAATCTATATAAATAAAGGAAAGATTTTGTCTGTACATTGGTCAGAACTCGCTCTTTCAATGACATCTTTATGCTTTATACATTAGAGACCAGAAACCAGTCTCAGAAAATGTTATGTCTGTTTGTCTGTCCGTATGTCTGTCCAGTCAGATCCAGTCACAGCATCACGCAAAACTGAATCTTCTGCAGTCCTCAGATCTCTGCCTTAAGTTTAATCTGCACCATCAGTGAATCTAAATGTTGAGTAAAAGCGAAGTTATGAACAGTTACGTGCTGGATTTAATAATCTACTTTAAAATAATCTACTAATGCGCTACTGTCTCAATGTAAACAAACACCTGCACCAATAGATATTAATTAGAAAAGATAAAGTGAATATTTTTCCTGGGATTAGTTCATATTTTCACTTTGGCTGAAATAACAGCGCTGAAGTGGTAGAAGTGAATTTTAACACGCCGGAGTCGTTTTAAGACAAAACTTCATCTTTATCTGATCGACTTTTTCCATTTCTCATCTGTGATTCTCTCTCCGATTACCGAACAGCGAGTGTATTTGTCTGAGCACCAAAGAAGGACTTAGTGTAAACAAGGCGTCAGATACTCGACCTTACAGAATGTGATTTCTGTGTATTAATAAGTGAGACAGAGAGTTTCTGCTGTACAGAGAGACACACAGACATGTACGTGGACTTCAACCTGAAATAATAATAAAATCACTGATTACATTAAAGATTATTTTTAGCTTCAGTCTTTTAACTATTTCTACAAACTCTATAAAGTAATACCTGCACTGCAGTGTCAGACGTGTCTCTGCTGCCCCCTGCTGGTGTGGAGTACACAGACAGGGCCTTGAAATGGCGAGAGGGGAACTCACACACATCACTGTCTCCAATCAGGCCTTCAATCCCGCTGTCCTCCAGCTCAGCGACGTCCCCCACTGTCACGTCCTGTATAAAGGCAGACAGAGACATGCTGCTTTGCGGCTTGATCTCTCAGTGAGGAGCATCTTAAGCTCTGGACAGTTATCATATTTGGCACACAGCTTGTCTGAGCACTTCAATGGCTCCTGACACTATTGGCAAGGACTGATGCGAGATTACCCTCCAAACCCTGCATCTACCCTGGGGTCACATGACTCACCCAGGCGACACTATTCATTTCAACTGACTGAGAAACATACAAACCCAACCACTGCAACACCCAAAAAACATTCTCCCAGACAAAAATAATCTCAACCGAACTTTGAAATGCTACTCTTTTTTTTCTCCTCGCTCTCACCGTCTCACTTTCTCTCTCTCTCTCTCACACACACACACACACACACACACACACACACACTCACACACACACACACACACATTTTCTGTTGTGTTCCCATGTCACTATGCGTATTAGCATGAGAAAGGAAGCGAGCAGCTCACACAGACATGGGTTTCCTGAACAAGAGAAAAGAAGACAGCTTGTCAAAAAGGTACCAAGCACAGCCTCAGTGTCGCATCATTCCCACCAGGCATGCTGCAGGAGTAATCCACAAAGGTACGGGTTCAAATCCCAGCAAAGTGTGTTAAACGTAGTCCCTTTCACTCTGCTCGCTTTACACTATGTTCAGACTAGCAAAAGCAACAAGTCCCTCATGCCGCTTGTAGTTGGTCTCCTGAAGGCATGTGCCGAACACTCAAACAGGAACTAACTATACATAGGAACTGAAGTTGTGCGTGGGGAAGTGAAGAAACATTTGGAACATACGCACACCACAGGACTGCACTGAGGAATCGTTTTAAGCCACCGGTTCTGATTTACATCATATCTAATTTGAATAGCACTAAGGAAATCAATTCAATTGTCACCCGCCGCTGTCTGCGAAATCATCCCTGCACGACCATAGAAAATACAGCATCAGCTGCCACTTTTTACACTTGCTAATATATCAAGAGGTGTTATTATTTAAAATGCATAAATGAAGATCAGCATTTTAAACACTTTACTAAATCACACTGAACTAAAGTTTCCCTTCCAGCAAAGGTGTGTGTGTGTGTGTGTGTTGGTGTTTGTGTGTGTGTGTGTGTGTGTTCAGGTAGTATTTCTGTTATCACAATTCCAATCACAGCTATAAACCTTGAAAGTGGGGAGACACAGGTAATGTAATTACACCAAACTGGATAAGGAAGGAATTAGCCTGGTTGTGCAGGATAAACATGCATCTACAACTACAAAATTAAACTCCAACTTTCAGCAACAACATTAAAATACAATATTTAACTACTAAATTATATAAAATCAATTCATGCAATTCAGCTACAAATTTAGACAAGAATATTCAACATCAAATCCTACTACAATACTTAACTATACAATTCATTAAAAACATTCAGCTATAACATTCAGCTACAGAATTCCCCTACACTAAAATTTAACTACAACATTCAACATATAGCTATAAAATGTAGCTATAAAACGGAGCTACAGAATTCACCCACAACGTTCAACTACACCACTCAAATGCTAGAACTTCAGGATTCAACTACAGCACTCGGTTACAAAATTTAAATAAAATATCCAACTATATAAATAATGCACAACTTAATCACTACAACATTCAACTACAACATTTAACTGCAACCTTCAGCTACTAAATTCCCTTGTAGCATTCAACTTTAAAATTTAGCTACTATATTCAGCTATAACAATTACTGTATACCATTCAAATGTAAAATGCACCTACAAAATTTAGCTTCCAAATTTATCTACAAAATTCATGAAATCGGGTTTGCCTACAACAACATTCTACCACAAGATTCAATTGCAACATTTATGTGCAATATTAATTATTAAAAGATTTTCTGTAATATTTAACTCCAGGTACAGGATTGAGTTACAAATTAAAACATTCAACTATAAAATTCGAACTTCAACTTCAACTACACCATTCAGCTATAATGTCTCACAACATTGATTTAGAACAGCAAAACTTATCTATAACGTCTACAATATTCTACAATATTCAAGTTTAAAATTAATGTACAATGTTCTGCTATGACATTCAACTACAACATTTACCTGCAACAAGAGTCATCCATTGTAGTATTCATCCATTGAATTTCCTAACAGCATTCAACTACAAAATGTATTTACAATAAAGATGACATTCAGCTTCAACTACATTATTCAAATGTAAAATGTACCTAAAAGATTCAACTAAAACATTTAGGTGCAAAATTAATTGGAAATTCTACTGAATTTGCCTCCAACTTTCTTAAACAACACTCGACTACAAAATTTAACTACAACAGTCAGCTACAACAGGTACAAAATTTAAAAAAGTATTTAGCTATAGCATTCAGCCACAACATGTAACTACCACATTGAAATGCAAATTTCAACAAAAATATTCTGCTACAATATTCAAATCCAAGTCAGCTATGACATTCAGGCACAACAGTCCCCCTTGAAATTACCACACAGTGTAATTTAGCTCAAAGTTGAAATAAGTACGCTAATTTTAACCAAGTTATAACTCAATATACTAAAATACTGATGCTTACTTGTATGGTTTGTGCCCGCCTTCCTGGCATTGCTGTCAGGTGATTGGTCAACCCTTCCGACAGGCAATGAGATCGGCGGCAGGGCAGAGTGAATGCTCCATAGGTGGCACCATCATCCTCGCATGGAGATAACATCTTGTCCTCCTCGCTGTCTCTGCATAGAGCTCCACCCTTATGCCGTTTCTTAGCAAAGGTCTGCGGCGTGTAGAGCTCACCCAGTGAGTTAGCGCGGGTAACATCGGTGATATTAGCATTGTCTGTGAGATCCTCCGTGCTTGTTAAGCGCTCCAAACTCGCATCAGACAGAGATATCTCCAAAGAGTCATCCCTCCATACATCTGCAGATTTGGAACGCTTCTTCTTGAAAGAACCAGCACCCTCTGGTGGTTTGGAGGTGTCCTCCGTACTTTGGTCATTGTCAGCATCAACAGCAGGAGCATTAGCTGAAGCACTGTTACTCGGCTCAGGGCTCGAATCCTTGTGGAAGCTCATGGGCCGCAGATTCATAGCCACCCGATCCACCCAGATGGGGGAGCTGAAGTGCGGCAGCGCATCAGCGTCATCAAACGGCTCCAGCCCGTGTTCAGCAAGTGACTGAGGGATGCTGGGTGTGCTGCTGGAGCGCGTGCTTGTCTCTGAGTTACGGTGCTCAGGTTTTCTCCGGTATGACTGCTTCCCCGATAGACGCAGCGATCGGGACACTCGCTTCCGTGAGAGCTGACGTTCACGGTCGCCATAGAAACTGTGGCTGCCATACTGGCTTTCCACGTTACCCATAATTCAAATTCTGAAATGCATACAACACCACATTTTGAAACTTATCTTTTATGCAGGTACTAAAAATACACACATAATTTGATTATATTTCAATGTTGATGAGGACTTGGTGTCAAAAAAAGGATAAAATCAACATAATGATAGTCAGTATGTAAATTTCTGCTCATAATTAAAAAGCAAAAAACAATCTATAATCAAAAACAAGTAAACATACAAAAAGAATCTTCTAGGGGCGTTCGAGTGGCGCAGTGGTAAAGTGTTCGCCCTGTCACCCGGAGATCGCCAGTTCGATTCCCGGGTGATGCTGTAACCTCTCACAGCCGGAGGTGTAGAGAGAGCTTATTGGCCGAGCTCTCTCATTGGGGAGGGATGAGAGGTACTTAGTGCTCCCACATTTATCACAGCTCTACAGCCAATCAGGGGCGGTGCGTGAACGAGTGGTTCGTAAAGATGCGGTCGGCTGGCGTCACGTGGTTCGGAGGAAACACGTGACAATCTTCGGCCCTCTTAACTTAATGTGACGTTAAGGAATTGGAAACGACTAAATTAGGGAGAAAATCGGGAGAAAAGAAAAAAAAAAGAATCTTCTAGACCTTATTACTCACATACTAAAGCTTTCAATATGGCAAAAAAGACCAGCAGAAAAAGATAAATTATTCTCACAGTGAGAATTTGTATTAGGGATGGGAATCGCGAGAAACCACCAGATATGATATTATCACAATACCTATGTACAGATTCAATTTGTATTGCGATACTCACAAAAAATTTATCAGTTGTAAAAATATCCTAATTCAGTACTCATTTTTATTTATTTATTTTTTTTTTTACAATTTTAAACAAACTTAAGCTCACAGACAGTCAAAAGACAGCTCAAATCAGTCTATACTGTACAAATCTCTTGTAGTTACAATTTATTTTAAATGCATGTGAACTTTATAACGTTAAGGTTCACAAGAAACAATCTGACATTTCTTTTTCAATAACTTCATTTGAAAATCTTTTGACCTTTTTGACACTTAAATGTAAGTTACTTTAAAGTTAGAGTTGTTTTGGTTTAAGTATTTTATTACAGTCATACAATGGCATATTTAATAAAAGTCATTTGCTTAATACTAACCATTTCCGGACCTTTGTCCTTAAATAGAAATCAGATTTGGACTTTTAAATGTTAAGTTTGAGAACCCCTGGTTCCCCACCTGTAGGATTACAGAGGAACAGCAACGGTTTACGACCGCAAATCCAAACACATAAATTGAAATTTTATTTAAAAAAAACAAACAAAAGATTTTGGAATCAGTGTGGTGAAAAGAATTGTGATATGAAACTGATTAGATTTTGAACATTTTGAATAATTACGTATCAACATAATGAAAATTTCTCAGTCCAAAATTTAAATAATGTCTGACAAAAAGAATCCATGAGTTCCATGAGAATTTGCTAATTCAGGTTATCCAAGGTCCACAAAAACTTCCAACCCAGGAGACATAGGTTACGAGGCGGAGTACACCCTGGGCTGGGTGCCAATCCATCGAAACAAATGAAAACTCCCATTAACAAAAATGATTTTATCCCAATAACAAATAATTACCCAATTATAAGATTTCCACAATCTGTAAATCCCTTGATCTCAAATACAAACCCACCCACACAATATAAATTCCTGAATCCTAAACAGATGTCTACCTGTTGTGTGGTAAGGACGTCACCAGCATATTAACCTCAGACGACTTGATCCGGTGTTTGTAACTGTGATTGTCTGGCTTGTATGGAGTCACCGTAACCTAAAAAAGAGAAGAAACAAAGGAATGTGTCCTGTCAGATACAGAAACACGCCCGCTAATAGGCTGCATCTCAAACATTCATCTTGTGTGAAGTTTCTCTCTATATAAGTATATTTATATAACACTTCATGCCGACCGAGTAATCCGATTAGTTGAGTCATTCCACAAGTGGTGATGTAAAGTATAACAGCACCGGCACATTTAACTGCATGCATCGCTCCATATCACCAGTGTCATACAGTGGTTATTTACATTAACTGTCAGTCACGGCGTGGGTGAGAGTCGGTCTGTACGGTCCACAGTACTGAGGAGAGAGCAGCTGCCTGACCACACCCACATTCACACCCAGTCACAGAAGAACTTTCAGCAAGAAAAGACATCTCATAACGTTATATCATCTTATGTCTTCTAGCACAAGGCTGAATCCCAAATCATTCTCTAACCCCTAATTACGGGCACTACTTAACTTAGCTTTCCGTTGAACACTATTTGTGATTCTCCCCGGAACCAGGAAAGAAGCTGATATTCTGAAAATTTAGCTGAAATTCTCCAACCCTGTTAATTAAACTGTTGGTCGCCAGATCAGTGATATTTAGCACAACAGCACTCCCTCTCGTGTTATTGCATCAACGCCTCTATAAACCCCAGATGCTGAGAATCACATGACTGCCCAGGTGATAAATGGTGCAGGTTTCCCTGACTGCATAACCTGGAGAAACTCTGGAACCCTGGTGGTTGCTCATGTGTCATAGAACCACCACAGTGATACCCACATATGCCATAATGTCACGAGGATAACGTCTGCCACATTGCCTTGAGGAAGCGGACACACATCTGAGATATCTGCTGTACTCATGCCACTGAGAGGGCGAAATGCTAAGCTTGTAGAACCTGAAGGAAGACACCCACAAGGCAGGAGGGCAGATTTCCAGTGTAGCATGCTTGAAGACAGTTTGCCAAGTGCCACTAAGTGCTAAAAACACTCCTCTAAGTGCTAAGGACACTCCTCATAGAGTTCAGTCAAGCAAGATTTGTCAAACTTTCAGCAGGAGCAGGCAGGATTGGTCAAATTGAATTCAGGATGTGAATGAGATCAGCTCCGTGCACCTCCGCATTCAAATACAGTACATACAAAATGCGGTTGAAATTATATATAAGAAGATACATATTGCTGTATACAGTATGTCACAAAAGTGAGTACACCCCTCACATCTTTGCAAATATTTCGTTATATCCTTTCATAGGACAACACTGCATAAATGACTCTGCGACACAAGTTTGTATAGCAGTGTAAATTTATTGACCCCTCAAAATAACTAAAAATACAGCCAATAATAGCTGAATCCCTGGCAACAAAAGTGAGTACACCCCTAAGTGAAAGTGTGAAATGTATGAATAATGAATTCTCTTGGCCGTGGAGTTCACCAGAGCTTCACAGGTTGCCACTGGAATCCTCTTCCACTCCTCCATCACAACATCACGGAGGTGGTGGATATTTGACACCTTGTGCTCCTCCACCTTCCCTTTCAGGATGCCCCTGAGGTGTTCTGTGGGGTTTAGGTCTGGAGACATGCTTGGCCAGTCCATCACCTTTACCCTCAGCCTCTTTAGCAATCCAGTGGTCATCTTAGAGGTGTGTTTGGGGTCATTATCATGCTGGAACGCTGCTCTGCAGCCCAGTTTCTGGAGGGAGGGGGGGATCATGCTCTGCTTCAGTATGTCACAGTACATGTTAGAATTCATGTTTCCCTCAATGAACTGTAGCTCCACAATGCCAGCAGCACTCATGCAGCCCCAGATCATGACACAGCCACCACCATGTTTCACGGTAGGCAAGACACACTTGTCTTTGTACTCCTCACCTGGTTGCCGCCACACACGCTTGACACCATCTGAACCAAATAGGTTTATCTTACAGGACATGGTTCCAGTAATCCTGGTCCTTAGTTTGCCTGTCTGCAGCAAATTGTTTGCAAGCTTTCTTGTGAATCATCTTTAGAAGAGGCTTCCTTCCAGGACGACAACCATGCAGAGCGATTTGATGCAGTGTGCGGCGTACGGTCTGAGCACTGACAGGCTGACCTCCCATCCCTTCAATCTCTGCAGCAATGCTGGACGCTTAAACTCATCCGTCTGTTTTCCAAAGCCAGTCTTTGGATCTGATGCTGAGAACGTGCACTCAGCTTCTTTGGGCGACCATGGCCTGTTCTGAGAAGAACCTGTCCTCTGAAAGCTGGATGGTCTTGGCCACTGTACTACAGCACAGTTGCAGAGTGTTGGTTATCTTCTTATTGCCTCGGCCATCTTTATGTAAAGCAACACTTCGTTTTTTCAGGTCTTCTGAGAGTTGTTTGCCATGAAGTGCCATGTTGAACTTTCATCGGCCAGGTTGAGAGAGTGCAAGAGTTTTTGTACCAAATTTAACTGACCTGCTATCTGGTGACACCTGAGACAGTGTAACACTAATGAGTCACATGACAAAAGGGAAGGAAAATGACTAATTGTGCTCAATTAGTACATTTTCACCTAGGGGTGTGGTCACTTTTGTTGTCCGGGGTTCAGCTATTATTGGCTGTATTATTAGTTCTTTTGAGGGGACAATAAATTTACACTGCTATACAAACTTTACACTGACGACTTTTCATTGTGTCAAAGAGTCATTTATGCAGTGTTGTCCTATGAAAAGATAAAACTAAATATTTGCAGAGATGTGAGGGGTGTACTCACTTTTGTGACAAACTGTACAGTTTTAAATATGTTCGACAATCTCTTAGTGACACAAAACGGAGACACAGATCAGATACAGTAATCAGTATAATTTACGAATGGGATATAATTAGGGACAGAATTAATGCTATTTAGGGTTAAATAGAACAAGTTGAATCTTGAATATAGCAATGAAAATACAGGAAGATTACTTCCGCTTTCACATCTCTCTCTTTCTCTCTCTAAGAATTGCTGTTCAGTTTCTCTAAGCAATCATTCTTAGCCAAACTTAAGAACGCCACTATCTAATTTTGAAAGCTGAAGATGCTGTGCCATGATGAGTCGCGCTGTCATGTGTGTGTGTGTGTGTGTGTGTGTGTGTGTGTGTGTGTGTGTAATGAGGATTTGGGGACTTTGTCGGTCCATTACAGTCCTTTCTGTGTTACTGTACTGTCTATACACAGTATGGCCACGCCCACCCTGAAGGAAAAGTGCTGAATGAGTAAAAAAATATATATTATATATTTTAAAAACACTGGATGCTGTGATGTCATCTGGCTGAACAGATATACAGACAGACATAGACATAGACACAACATTTTCAGGGACAGGTTTCTGGTCCTCCAGTGTATGAAATGTAAAGATAATATTGAAAGAGAGAGTTCTGACCAATGTACTGTACAGTCTAAACCTTTCTTTTATTTACAGTATATACTGTAGTTGATGTCTTGCAGGAAGCCTGCAGTACTGTAATGGCCCACTAGGGGGCTGTTGGCCACACTTCAAACATAACCAAACTGTATCAATGAGAAAGCAACAAGTGCGTTTCTGAGGTGATTTTTTTAAGTGGCTGCTGTTTGTTAGCGAGCTAGCTTTTAATGTAAATGATTGGCAGTTAATTTTAACTCGGCTTCATGTTGCAAGTAAACAACTTAGTTTGTTTTTTTTAATCCCCTTTTTCTGTCAGTGCTTGCTGGTGTGAATCGCCTGTCTATTTGGAAAAAATCCCATCATCTGTGTATGTCTGTTTTCTCTCTCTCTCTTTCTTTCTCTTTCTCTCTTACACACACACACACACACACATACACACACATACACACACATACACACACATACACACACACGCACACACACACACACACACACACACACACACACACACACACACACACACACACACACACAGTTCCACTGCTATCAACTACCTTGAGCTTCACACACCTCTGAAGATCAGGCATGTGTTACACTCCAGGCTAATCAATTATGGATAAGAGAAAATTCTCTTTGAAGTTCAGTGAAAAATCTGAACACAAGTCTCTCTCTCTCTCTTTCTCTCTCTCTCTGAAGCTCCTCAGGTGTTTTTCTCGTCCTCTGTCTGAAGTGAAGTAACCTGCTCTGGGAACCATCAGTTACAGCACCACAAGCTTTATATCATTTTATTATTCATATTCACTGTTCTCTCTCTCTCTCTCTCTGTCTTAATGAAGTTAAAAAACATAAAATAAAGCAGCACCTTTCTCTGAGTCGTTTCAGTTCACTTCCCTCGGTACTCAACCTGCCCATCCTTCTGTCTTGTTCTCGGAAAAACTCTGTTTGCTTATATGCAATTAATCACCTCCAGTTCGCCATGGTGTGTGTACGTGTGTGTGTGTGTGTGTGTGTGTGTGTGTGTGTGTGTGTGTGTGTGTGTTAACAGAGCCCTCTGTTACCCCTGTAATGTACTCTCTTATCCAGACAGAGCACACACTGTGTGAAAATGCAAATATCACACACACACACACACACACACACACACACACACACACACATATACAGAGAGTGAGAAAGAGAACAATACACTCTTGCAGGAACGCTTGAACAAAAGAAGATTATCATCATTGTCACTAATGCTACAGTATAAATATCCCATCATGCACTGCTCCTGCGCTCAGGGAATTCCTGGTACGGTCGGTTCTCAGGTGAAGAACCCTTCTCACGGCATGTTACAGAGGGGGACCGATCACTGTATTTGTTCTAAATGAACATTTTACTCCCAAAACTGAGAAGAAACATGTACAGTATCTCAGCTCAAATCCAAACACAGGTTACTGCGTCCTCCGGCGACGGCCAATCACCTTCAGGGTACAACCGCAACACTTAATGCCGCCGACGTCCTAATGCTCCAAATAATGAGATGCAAATGTGAACGTGCAGAACAATAATCTGTGCTAGTGGACGTGCTATAGGAGAATTTAAAGAGAGAGAGAGAGAGAGAGAGAGAGAGAGAATATTGGCAGAGAACTGAAGTTATGATGAAACATAAAAGCAACAGACAAAAAAGAAAGAAAGAAATTTAAATGCTGGCAGAAAAAAGATACAACGAGAAAAAAAAGAAGAAAGAAAGACATTCAAATGCGAGCATAAAAAAAGATAAAACATCTTTGTAACTATAGTAAGAAAGATCGAAAAACAAACATGTACTGTAAGAGCGTGCACATCCACTGGGCAAGAGTGTACACAAAGCTGTGATTGGTTAGGTGCAACTAACACCTTTTATGACATCACAAACTGCAGCTGGAACTCAAATGTTTGGCCAGTCAGTCTTTTTTAAGGTCAGCTGGAAAACTATAGAGTTTATTTATTCAGCTTGAGTAGAACTTTTATCCCAAGCCCCGATGGTTCCGGAGACTGTCCAAGGAACACTGAGGCAAGAATACACCCTCATACCACCACCACACACACACACACACACACACACACACACACACACACACACACATACACCCAGGGGAATGTAGTGAAGCAAATCAGCAGAGGTGGAAGAAAACCAGGGAACCCATGTGGATTTACAGGGGAAAGTTTCAAAACTGACAGTAACACAGAGGTTACTAGCAGAGTTACAAACTGTACGTTAAATTCTATGTGTGTCTGTGACAGTAAAAAGTGAGAAAGAATGAAATGTGTGAAGAATAACCACACTGCACTCACCATGTACACAGTGTAATTACAAAACACAATAAAGAAGGTGTGTGTGTGTGTGTGTGTGTGTGTGTGTGTGTGTGTGTGTGTGTGTGTGTGTGTGTGTGTGTGTGTGTGTGTGGCTCCCGAGAGGCTCTGGGGTGTAAATTGAGGGTCGCTGCAGTGCTGTTGTCATAGCAGCCGACCTGCTGGGAGAAGACACACACGTACACACTCACCAATATGTAATGACATCAGCGGAATTTCCCCCCAACCCAACACACACAAACACAAACACACTCCATCACAAACTGGCGCCATCCTCAGCCAAGGTCACAACCCTGATGCCGCACTAACGAATAACAGCTCTGTACACACACCGTGTGAGTGAGACACAAGGGAGGGGGAGAAAACGGGAGAAATTCAGCGTTTCATGTTTACCTTCATAATTATTTTGCCTCCAAGACTTTTTTGCCTTTGTTTGTTTCAAACTACTACTCATTTTGACTTTTTCCTAGATTACCCACAATGCTGTTCTACCACCTGATAATGGTGTCAATGTTCGCGCCATCTCTGCATAAAACGAGTGATGCAGCAGCGCTTTAGCATTCTGGATTTTTAAGTGCAATGTTTGCACAAACATCTCCACTGCTTCCAGTCTGTCTATCTCGTTGACCCGACGTCAAACATCGAAAATCTAAGGAACATGGGAATAGAAAAAGAAGCCCTTGTTATCATTACGGTTGTGACTTCGTATGTTGCCAACCATTCTCTTATTAAATGACTAATTAGCTGTGCTAGGAATAACATATTGTTTTGGGTTCAGTAAGTTGCATTTTGAATTGTTTGCTGGTTTAATATGTCGTGTTTTGGGTGTCCTCTGAACACGTGATTTTGTTTTGTCCGTGTGTTGTGAATTATATGTATTTAGGGCTTAAAGATGTTGCATATCCTTTACTAATGACCAGAGACTCTATAGTCAAGGTGCACTACAAGATTCTTTGCATAGTTTTTAGTTTCTTTAACGAAAGCTCGCTGTTTCAAAGCTGATTTAAAGCTGCACTACATCCAGAGCTACTGTTAAAGAAACTTCAATCCTTCCGACCAATCAGAATCTAGAATTCAACAGTACTGTGGTATAGAACTATATACAGTGGCACCACGGCATACGGATTTTAAGGCGAGTTCTTAAGGTGAAATTTCGTATTGTGAAACGTGTTTTCCCTTAGGAAATAATGTAAATGCAGATCATTCGTTCCAGCCACACAAAAATATTACCAATATTACTGATTTCCAACACCACAATCATATTTTTGCACATAAAAACAATCAATAAATCACCATTTATGATTCCTCTCGGCAACGGCTGCTTTAAAAGCTATGCCTTCATACTAAATCACTTAATCTTGCAGAAAATGCAAAAAAACCTATGAAAAAATGTTTAAACTCACTACACGATACACATGCAACTGAAAGTACACGTGACTGGCTCGCTCACGCGAAAACGTTTTGTATGCTGGGGCAAATTTCTTGGAAAATTTGAGTTCTGAAGGTAAAAATTCATATGCAGAGGCACCACAGTAAAACATACATGTTCGTGACGTCAAATGTTTTGCATAGTGTATTGTAGAAAAGGCCAAAAGACCTCCAGTATGGACCCAAAATGGTGGACCAGGATCGACTTCAAATGGATAAATCTGTGGAGCACAGATTTCACCAAAAAAATATTTTTTAATAGGATGCTCACATCTATCTATCCATCCATACATCCATTCATCTATCTATCAATCTATGACAATAATTCGTTAGTATGGTGTAGGGCCTCCTTTTGCGGCCCATACAGCATCAATTCGTCTTGGGAATGACAGATACAAGTCTTGCACGGTGTCCAGTGAGATTTTTCTTCTTGCAGAATAGTGGTCAGGTCACTACGTGATCCTGGTGGAGGAAAACGTTTCCTGACTCGCTCCTCCAAAACACCCCAAAGTGGCTCAATAATATTTAGATCTGGTGAGTGTGCAGGCCCTGGGAGATGTTCAACTTCATTTTCATGTTCATCAAACCACTCTGTCACCAGTCTTGCTGTGCGTATTCATGCATTATCATCCTGATACATGGCACCTCCTTCAGAATACAATGTTTTAACCATTGGGTGCACATGGTCCTCCAGAATGGCTCAGTATTCCTTGGCAGTGACACGCCCATCTAGCACAAGTATTGGAGCTAGGGAATGCCATGATACTGCAGCCCAAACCATCACTGATCCACCGCCATGCTTCACTCTGGGCATGTTGCATCCAGAGTGACTGTTGCATCCATGGGCTGTTATTATTTCAGAAACTGTATTATATCACCGTAACTCTCCCCGATGTGGAAAAGACAATACATGTTTCACAGTGTCCACAGCCCAAGATTTTTGCTGCTGGCACCATTGAAACCGACGTTTGGCATCGGCACGAGTGACCAAAGGTTTGGCTACAGCAGCCCGGCCATGTACAGTACATTGACCCTGTGGAGCTCCCGACGAACAGTTTTCAGTTTTGCAGCTGTGGTTTTATGTTTTTTGGTTACAATCCGGGTTCGCACCCGGACATCCCTTTCACACAGCTTCCTCTTGCGTCCACAGTTACTCCTGTTGGATGTGGTTCGTCTTTCTTGGTGGTATGCTGACGTCACCCTGGATACTGTGGCTCTTGATACATCACAAAGACACAAAGCTGTGCTATTACTCTGCTAATTAAACCTTCACACTCTGCTCTTACTGGTGGAATATGCAATCAATGACGACTGGCCACCAGGCTGGTCAAATTTAGTCATGAAACACTAAATTGGTCAGTGTTTCAGTTTCATCGTCCAACCCCTGTATCTATCTAGTGTGCATGCTTTGTGCCAGTGTGAAGTGAAGCAGACTGTACAGCGTAAAAGTGCTGACTCATTGCATACTCAGCAATGAATGAAGTGGGCCTTCTTTAGATCCGGAAAATCTGGGATAAGTCAACCAATGACATGAAACTAATTCATCCTGCCAAAAAACACTAGCGCTGTTCATGATGATAAGAACAATACCATGCCAGGAAAAGATGGTTAGCAAATAAGATGATGCTAACTGGGATTTGGAGGATGATGCTAAGTTGGGTGGATTTACTAAGAAGCCTGGTTTGAAATACAATATTTTTTGCAATTTTATCGGCCACTTTAATAGGAACGTGTACAAATGCTGATTAATGAATTTATCGAAACACAGATCAGACAGAAGTAGCGCAAGTCAAGCATATACAGGTCAAGAGCTTCAGATAAATGTCCTGATCATGCATTAAGAAAATTTCAAACAGAATAGTGCGAGAACATCGCGTGAGCAGCAGCTGTGTTGGTGTAAACACCTCGAGGATGAAGGAGCTCAAAGGAGAATGGAAAGGCACAAGCTACATTAACATAACGGGCTAACAAGCCACTGTTAACTGTGGTGAGCAGAAAAGCACTTAAAAACATTTTCATTTAAAAAAAAAAAAAAAGAGGAATGTGCATTTATATATTTTGTAAAGTAAGCTTGGTTGCAAAAAATATATATATATATAACAATCCTGGTTCTGCAAATTCCAGGTAAATATCTGTTTACATTTTAGGAAGTAAATAACTAAGGAGATGGAACTGAAATGGGATCAAGAACACAACACATTATTCAACTGGAAGGATGGTGCTGAGCCGTGGATTTTGTGGAAATATGTGGTACAAAATACAAAATCAGATCATTTAAACAGAGGACACTGAAACACTTGGGGAAAGGTTAAAGTTAACATGGTCAGTAAGAGCATTTCCTTACACACACAATATGAGGATTCACAGGATTGGGACTAAACAGCGGTGTGTTCGTAAGGGAACCTCTTGGTACTGAGACTCATCAGAAAGAGGCTTCAGTTTACTATCATAAAGATTGGAGTTTGGAATGATGGAAAAGGTCATGTGACCGGATGAGTCCCGAGTGATGGGCGTGTCAGGGTGAGAAGGGAAGCGCATGAAGCGATGCTCCCATCATGCATAGTGTCCACTGTACAAGCCTCTGGAGACAGTGTTATGATCTGGGGTCGCTTCAGTTGCTCAGGTCGAGACTCAGCAACGTCATGAGGCGATAAAATAAAGTCAGATGACCACCTGAATGTACTGAATCACCAGCACATCACATCTGTGGAGGTTTTCATCACCTTTGATTACTGTGAACTGTAATCAAAGCTAAAGGCACTAGAACCAGAAATATGTTTTGGCAGTGGAGCTGGCTGGTGTGCATTTTTTGTGACCCCGACAGACATGTTTTGCAACGCCGCTGACGCTCAATGAGATAACTTGTGGCATGAGTCTGTGTGAAAGACAAAAGACACACACACATGGGCAGATGAAACGGTCCCTTGTTCTCTTCTGGGATATTTTTCATAAGACGCTCAGCTGGATTACTGAGGACATCCAAACAAAAACAGCATTTACAGCAACAAAAACAGATGTTGTTATGCAACCCATTTCGTTCTCTCCCTTGACTCTGAACATGGCTGGACTGCTTTCAGTCAGGACGTCCTATACTGTAGCTCTCATGATCATTACATAACTATACTCAATACCAAGTGATTTCAGCGCACATTCGAAGGTCAAAATTCTGCTAAAGTCCTTCAAGATGTTCAATTAAACGCAAGCTGTCTGTAACATAATCCCAGTTCACAACTCAGCAGTTAATGGTATTCTTGAATCTGAATGGTCAGAAGGTGTTGATTCGTTTTCTCATTACATTGGTTATGTAGCGGGTAATTTACAACCTGTTGAACTACTGATTATTGCTCTTGCTGCAATACACTTCACATAATCACATAAAGAAACACATTTTAAATATGTTAATTAACTAAAGATGATGTGTAACTGGTGATATAAGGACATTTTTTCTGAAATGAGGCACCATCATTTTAAGGAAGGAGTCTCCAGTGTCAGTGTTATTTAACAATTTGTGTTTTTTTTTTTTTTTTTTTAAAGCTGACAAAAGCTGAAAAAAGGTGATATAAATTAAGTACAGAAGAAGGTTTGGGGTACCATGAACAATTTGTGTTCTGACCTTTGTCTCAGAATTGTGACTTTAATCTCAGATAAAAACCTTCTAAGGTTAAAGTTAGACTTTTGAGATCAAAGTCAGAATACTGAAAAAAAAAAAAAGATTTCCAGAACTGAAGTCAGAATCCTGGGATTAAAGTTAAAATACTGAGCGGGAAAAGTAATATAATTCGGAGATTAAACTCATAATTCAGAGAAAACATTAACGCCAGAATTCTAAGAAAGAAATGCGATATTCTCAAATTAAGGTTAGAATTCTGAGAAAAATTTCTAGGTTTCTAGGATTGAAGTCAGGATTTTGAGATTAAAGTCAGAATTTTGGGATTAAAAATCAGATCTTAAATACATTTTTATAGTTCCCGTTAATCCTCTTCCGCACTCAAGTGATGACAGGAATCAACTTGTTTTCAATCAATCTTTCAAGGTAAGTAAAAATTTAAAAAGACATACAATATAAAAGGAAGGTTACATCATTTATAATGATATTTGTGAATTAATGTTATCAGACAAGTTAGTTTCTCTTATGTTATAGTAGCTATAGACGGTCACCTCCGCTTACCTTACCTTATATTTAAGGCTCGCTGGTGCTGTTTTCTCACAACACATTAATGTACACAAATGAACCTAACATGAATGTCTTGGCTGAGAGACTGCGGCTAATTCAGGAGTGCGTAGTGCTTCAAAGCTGCTCTTTGAATGGGTGAGTGTTTGTAACATGAAGTGTCCCGCCTTGTCTCAGATGTGCAGCCAACAGAAATTTCAAGAATCAAAGCGTTGTGTAGGCCTGCGCTCGACTTCATTAAAGACCAACAAAGCTCAGTGAAACAAACCGTAGATGTGGGCAGACAGAAACGCGAGTGTGCTGTTTGTATTTGGAGAATGAATGAACAATACGTGCGATTGTGTGACGAATGAATAATTCACGTCGGACTCTTACGGTAAAAGAAATGTTGGAGTGGTGCAGTGTTCTTGTACACATCGAGAGAACACACAAACTAGACAGCGAGTTAGATGTGAAAATCTGATATCGCAGGAATATAGTATTTGAAAAAGTTAAAAATGTGATAAATACTCATCACTCACTCATCATCTATACCACTTAATCCTGTATTCAGGGTCACGGGGGGCCTGGAGCCTATCCCAGGAGACTTAGGGCACATGGCAGGGCTCACCCTGGACAGGGTACCAATCCATCGCAGGGCACAGACACACACACATACACATACACTCACTCACACACTACAGGCAATTTGGGAACGCCAATTAGCCTCACCTACATGTCTTTGGGAGGAAACCGGAAACCCACCAAGAACGGGGAGAACATGCAAACTCCATGCACACAGAGACGGGAATCGAGCCTGGCCGGGGATCGAACCCGGACCCTGGCGGTGCAAGGCGACAGTACTAACCACTACACCAGCACAGGCTTAATACAATTCTTTATTTATAAAATAGCCATGCATCATGCTTTTAACCAGTTTACATTAAATGTTGTGGAACATTCATAAAATATTACTCTGTGCTGGCCAAGAGGTGAGTGAAAATGATGTGCTCACCGTGCATCGCTTTATCCGCCTTTCTTCTTACCCTGACTTTGCCCAACACACAAAAAAAGCTTCAGTTTGCTAGGAAGCAGAACAAATGGACTTTGGAGCAAAAGAAAAAGGTAATATGGCCTGATGAACCCAGACATACCTTGTTCCAGACTGAGCAGGGTGAACCTGGATTCATCAGACCACATGAGCTTCTTTACGTACGCTCCCTAACAAATTGAAGCCTTGTTCAGATTATCCTCACTGATAAGCTGTACTGGGTGTAACGAGTTACCAAGTAACTACTTTTTTGATGTAACGAATAATCTAACGCGTTCGCGCCGCCATTCAAGTACTCAGTTACTTAGTTACTTTTTCAAAAATGTAATTTGTTATTCAGACAATTTATGTAATCCGTGAGCCAGACAGCAGTCATTCCCATCCATTAGTGTGTGTGTGTGTGTGTGTGAGGAAGTCGTCCTACAAGCCCCGCCCCCGATAACCCGCCCCCTCTGTTATTCTCTATGCTGTTATACTCCTATCTCACCTCTGCGGTGACTATGTGAGGGAAGATGGAAACCTAATCACAGTGCCAAAACTCGCGGTGAATCATGACGAACCGTATTTACGGCCACCGCGTGAAACCGCGTAGGTGAAATAGGGGTATTAGCAGTTAACGGATTATGGGCCAAACTTCACTGAGTGATGATGGTAGAATAATTATAAAGGTCTTGACTAAAACAACATGCATGAGGAATCACAAAGGAATCTGCAATGGAAAAGTACTCGAACTAGTTACTTTTATCAGAAAGTGACGCAGTAATGTAACGGATTACTTTTTGAAGACAGTAATTTTGTAATGTAATTAGTTACTTTAAAAAGTAACGTCCCCCAACACTGCTGATAAGTGGTTTACTTAAAGCTACACAGCTGTTTAGTCCCAATCCCTTGAGTTTTCTTCACATTGTGTGTGTGTGTGTGTGTGTGTGTGTGTGTGTGTGTGTGTGTGTGTGTGTGTGTGTGTGTGTGTAAATACACTTACTATTGAACGTACAGTAGCAAACCAACATTGCTTTTTTATCGATGTTTAATGTTTAAGTGATCTCCCATCACGCTCAATCCCATCACAATGTTTTTCCGATCACATTTCTTCCTTGAAGATGATGGTTCAGCTCGATCCTTCCAGGTTTCAATAATGTTTTATAGTTCTTTACCCAGTTTTAGTAATTACAGCAATCTCCTTAATAGCTTTCGTTGCTTGATGAAGGCCAATAATTTCTCCCTTCTGAAACAGAGTAACCTCTCTGCCATGACAACAGGATGTGTCCTCTGACATGGTTGTTGTAGAAATGAGAAGCTACTCACTGCATCCGTTAGGGTTAAATAACTTATTGCAGCTGAACCACATTAATTACTGCAATAATTATCCAATGGAACGTTTTGACCTATTTGCTTAGTTAAACCCAGGTGGGGACGTTTATGTTGGCCAGGTAGTGTACAGTATGACATCTTATCATAATTGACAGCAAATTAAAAGCATGATTTCCTTCTACAGTCTGTATTTCTATGGCTGTTTTTCAAAGTAAAATCCTTGCGTTTAAATGTGGTTGTCTACATAGTTGCCAGTTCCATTTATAACACTCAACTTTGGGCTTCTTTTCCTTTGAAGTCACTTGAAAATATTTCGGGTTTGTTTTTAAAAATATGGTTGTTTTATTAACTTAACCTGCATGTCTTTTGAAGACTGGGAGGAAACCAGAGCACCTGGAGGAAACGCAACAAAGCACGGGAAGAACATGCACCATCCATGCACACGGACCCCGAGGCGGGAATCGACCCCGGGACACTACTGTGTGCAAGGCAACAATGAATATTAGAATAATAAATAAAGATTTGGCTTGCGGAAATTGGCAACCATGGTTGTCTGTCGTTTTCCAAGGCGTAGAGTCAAGAAAACCAACTAAAGAAGGTGCGTAACTCTGAATCGGCATAACTACTGATGTAACTTTTGGATGTGCAAACTCTGAACACAACCCTGTTTTGAAAACAGTAGTTTAGCGTTTCAGTATGATGTATCACCAGAGCAATAAAATGAGGTAGAAAGAAACATCAGGGGTCAGGTGTAGCTCAGCGGTTAAGGCACTGGAAGGTCCCAGGTTCAAACCCCCTCAACCCTCCACTGATGTGTAATGAGATAAAAATGTAAGGTGCTCTGCCAAAGGGTGGCTGCTAAATGTAAAATGTTGTAAGCCACAAATCAAGTACATGTATGTATCTGCAGCAATGGGTTGAAACCATTACTCCTTCTTAATAATGCCTATGGTCGAACCCCTGGCTACATATTGGTCAGGATGAGGACACATGCAATGAAATGTTGTTAGATATTTAAACGTGGTTGTCTGGACGCTATTGATAATCTGACAACTTCCAAGAAAACCATCTAATGAAGGTGCGTAACTCGACTCTGAATCTGCATAACTACTGATGGAACTTATGGATGTGCAAACTCTGAGCACAGCCCTATTTTGACAACAATATTTTACTATTTCAGTATGATGTATCACCAGGGCAATATAATGAGGTAGAAAGAAACGTAAGCCATAAATCAAGTATGTATCTGCAGCAATAGCTTGAACCCCTCCCTCAATGGAAACCATTACTCCTTCGTAATAAAGCCTACATGTTGGTCAGGATGAGGATGCTTGCAATCAAATATTGTTGGAGGTTCATTTGCATACTGCAGCCTTTCTGCAGTGGATCAGTATCGCAACGGCGATGAATAAACGATATATTGTGCACACCTTTTATTTATTTATTATTTATTTACTTATTTATTTAATCAGGAAAAGCATCCAGGATGAAAATTAATCAAATTGATTATAACATGGAAATGCATAGTTTTTTTTTTTTTTTGTATGTATGTTTTTTATGCCATGATAAAGGATGTCCCTCAGTGTTGACTTACAGGTGAATGACATCAAAGATGCTAATAACAATAATGTATGCTTGCAGTTTCCTGGAAATGTATTTAAAAAATAGGTAGATAGGTATATAAATAAATAAATAAATATCATGCATTCAGTCCAAACGTGCCATCTGTAGCCTAGCAGCATAGCCTGATCCCTCGGCATCATCTTTTGCAAATCTGTAAATCTGTTAATCAGGCGTGCAAATCTATTTCACGTGCGACTTACGGTCTCGTGACGTCGGTGTCGGTGTCATCATCATCATCATCATCATCATCGCTTCACGCAGATCCCGGTGTACCACATGACTCGGCCTCTCCTTCAACACACGCACCTAGAATTAGATACAATAACAGTAATGATGGTCATGATTATAATAATCTACGCTGAATGAGGAACAGGAGCGCGCGCCATAACGGTCCGGGTTTTCCCTGCACGTGCGGCGTACGAGGAACATCTGGCGCGTTTCCCTACGCCCGCTGAGTGTGTGTGTGTGTGTGTGCGCGCGCGTGTGAGTGTGTGCGTGTGTTGTGCCGTTTCTATACACCGCTGTGAAACAGGGGGAGGAGCGCGCGCGCGGCTCGGCGACGGCGCGCGCACCAATCCGCAGCGCGCGCGCGCTTGCTGGCTTGGCAGTTGCTAGGATTTTTTTATATCCGGCGCGCGCGCGCGCGAGAGAGAGAGAGAGAGAGAGAGAGAGAGAGAGAAATTTGGTGGAACCGGGGCGGTGGTGACGGACGTGTGCATAAAAATAAGCCCCGCCCCTAACCGCCACCTCCCAGATATATAATGCACATATATAATGCACATGTACTATATATATTTATTATTCAGGTTCTACCTTCCAAAGTCATGAGCAATTACACACACTCACACAGGCACACTCGGCTGATGAAGTATTGGCACCCCTCCAATGCAATGTACATCAGGGGGCCAAAAGTTTTGAGAATGACAAAGTCTGCCGCTTCAGTGTGTCAGATGTTACTATGGGATACTGAAGTATAATTACAGACATCTCATGTGTGAAAGGCGTTTATTTGAGAGGAACCAAACTCAACAGGGAACCCGTCCTCATTTGGGTGATGATGGACAGCATGGAACCATAAATCAATCACTGCTATATGTCTCTGCCATAGGATTGAAACTTTAACAGAAAAGGTGTTTAAGTCGATATAAAGTGAACTTTTACTGATGGAGGGTTGGTATCAAAACCAATTGTTTGTGCCATTTTCATTTCTAATTGCATCGGGTTTCTGCATTCTAGTGAATATCACACTAATTTCTCATTAATGATGAGGTTATGAATAATGAAATCAACCCTATAACTGAAACAGTTGAGTGTCACCAACGTACAGCCATCATACAATCATCTACTGTAAAGTCACCTACGCTAAATGAGGAACAGAAGCGTGTGCCATAACGCCATTAGTCATCTAATGTTTGGTCATCCAACATACAGACATCTATCAAGCATCAAGCATACAATCATCAAAGACCACAGTCATCCAACATACAGTCATGCAGCATACATTCATCCAGAGTACATGCATTTAGTGTGAACTTATCCATCATACCCAGCATACCATCATACAGCATGTAGTTATTCAGCATCCATCCTTTCATTCAGGATATCCAGAATACAATCATTTAATGTTGTTGTTGTTGTTGTTGTTGTTGTTTAGTCTTTTGACTGCTCCCGTCAGGGGGTCGCCAACCGATCCGCACAACTTGCCATAGGTTTTTTTCGCCCGACGTCCTTCCTGATGCGACCCTCTCATTTTATCCAGACTTGGGACCGGCACTGCATCCAGTGGCTGGAGTTTGGGCACTGGCTGCGAATCGCATTCAGGCCTTCCGCATGACAGGCGAGAAACCTACCTCTGATCCACCAATGCCCCTGCATACAATCATTTAATGTATCATGTATAAATTATTTCTGGATATCCAGCATACAGTCATTGAGTGGAGGATTTGACATACCTTTGTTCAACTGTGTTTAAGGCAATATCATTGACCAGGGTTGTCTGGTTTCCAGCTTAACTGCATCTCATAAAACACACAAAATACCTGGAATTATTCACCTTGTCACTGGAAAAGAGAGGCATATTTAGCTTTTTGTCTTACACGTTGGCATGGGAAACCCATATTTCACATAAACATATTGTACTTATATCATTAATGATGATGGCGTTAATATTGACCGTAACCTTGAACAACATACAGTTATCTAAAGTCTAAACATCCAGCATGTGGTCATCCTGCACACAGTCATCCAGAGTATTAGCGTTCATTAATTGTATTGTGTAATATACAGTAATCACTTACTTTGTATCCTGCTTTCCCTCTCTCAATCTTTGCAATATATCTTACAATGCAAATAGTTTTGTTTCTATTTTAACTTAACCACACTGACAACCCTTTTCGGTTTCCTTCTCTTTCCCCAAGCATGGTACGGTGATAGTTCATAGGAAGAGAGGATTAAAAATTGAGAAAGAAAAAAATAAGAGTGAAAGTGAAAGTAACATATTCAGAAACCATTAAAAAGAATTAAAAGTGTGCACTGACTAGTGTTAAAGGTGTGGTGTGAAGTAGTTTCATTAGCAAAACAAAGTTTAAAACACCAACACATCATGAATACACACAATTGTGCAATTCCCATCATGCACACTAGAGAGCAGCACAAGCCCATTTTCAAATTCTTCATCCTTCACCATGTGGGTTGAAGGTGTGTAGAAGCAGGTTTCAAAATTAATTCACCAATAACACCATCTCTCCACTTTTCTACTCACCAGACCATATATGCACTCATTAATCCACCATCTATTTATCTGTTTTCTATGTGTCTATTTTTTAGATATCTGCCCACTATCATTGCATTCATCCATCATCCAAGTCATCACCCACCCATATATAAATTACAATCTCTACATGTTCATCTTTTCTATGAATCTGCATGTATTACACTGATCCGACAATCATCTGATCCAGCCATACACTCATCTAGGTCTGATATTCTGTTGTACTAGACATCCATCCACTAGTCCATCATTTTTATGGTCCAACTCATTCATCATCTGCTCACCAAATCATGGAAACTTACATTAATCCACCTTACATCTATCCATTGTCCATCTACCCATCCATCAGAATGTCAGAATATCCATTCAGCATCCCACATACCCATGGATTCATCTATCCATCCACTCATTATCTACCCATCAAATCTTATATGGACTCACCAATCCATCCTCCATCCAATCACCATTACCTCTGTTCATCATTACCTCAACTAATCATGCATTAATCCATCATAACAACCCATGTGCTCAATAAAGATCCATCCTGTCCTCAATTCATCTATGCTGTTTAATCCTTGACCCTACCAGTTCTTCTTATCCATAATCTACATACCAAACCATATAACCGTTTATCAATCCACCGTCCATTTATCCATCCGTCTGTCTATTAGGTCAGTTCATGAAACTATCTATCCAGGCCCTCATCTACTTATCTGTCAATTCATTCACCCATCCTTCATCCATCAAACCATGCATGCATCAACCAAACCACTATCCACAACCCAATCATCAGTTCATTTACCTCCTGTATACATCTAATGATCCACAAATTCATTATACATCCGTTAACCCACCTATACGTTTATCCACCTACCATTCTACCACCATCCATGCACCAGTCTGTCCATCTGTTCCTACATTCATCTAGCCAACTGTGCATCCTGCCATTAGTAGAACATTCTCAAGCTGCCCACAAAACAACTATCCATTCACCAGATAATCGACCCATACATTAAACAATTCACTCACAACTCGTGCATACATCCTGTAATCATCCATCCATCCACCTATCCATCCATTCACCAGTATTTCAACCCATCCAGCATATGTCTGCGCATACTAATCCTTCAATCTATTCATAAACCAATCCATCCATTTAACCAACTGTGCATCCATCAATCAATCAATCAATCAATCCATCCATCCATCCTATCAATTCACCAATCTTTTGCTCTACTTTTGTACCTACTCAATTTATCAAACCACGCATGAATTCGCAATTATCCCCTCCATCCCTTTAATTCATTAATACATTATCAATAAGATTAAAAGCTCATTGAACAAACTAATAGTATATTCTGCGTATCTGGGAATTTTATAGGCTAAAATAAGAATAATGTACAGTCTAATCGAATTGAAATGACTCTCCCTCTTTCTTTCTCACACACACACACACACACACACACACACACACACACACACACACACACACACACACAGACTGTCTAGACATTAGTGAGACCATTTTTATTAAACCATTTCTTATTTTATTGGTCAGCCAGGCAGATGGCGTCTGGAGGTAATAATTCTGAGGCTGTAGACACACACACATGCACGCACACAGAGACTCATCTGTAAGTGTTAGTGTCGGGATGCTAGTCTGGCCAAGAAGCTGAAATACAGAGGACTTCCATGAATACTCGATCCTAAATGAGGCTAAATGAAATAGACTGAAACTCATACGCAGTTACACCAGGTTAAATGAGGCATGATGGTTAATGAAGCTACAGTATGTGAATCTACACTGCTTCAACCGCAGTCTAGTGCTGGCGTGTCCAGATCCAGGCCTGGAGGGCCAGTGTCCAGTTCAGTTTAGTGATTTTTTTTTTTTTTCCTGCTCAAACATGGCTGTTCAATTGAATTGCCAGGTTCAGTGGGGGTGTAGATACTTGTTGGTGAATTGCAAACTGTGCTGGAGATTCGAACACCTCCGGTCGTCTAGTGTTTCAACTAAAAACGACGTAAAAGCAAACTGAGGCTAAGTGACACTATAGGAGGTTAAATGTAAATATAAGACCCTGCAGGAGGTCGCATGGAGCCTCTTTTCATCTTTGTGTAACCCCGTTTATCCTGTTGTATCTTCAATTCACCTCATGCGGTGTCACGAAATTGGTTTAAATCACAGAAAAAAAAAAATACTTTGCAAAATATAGGAGACTTGAATACAGATTTTGCTTTCTATTTGTATGTATACGGAGTGTCGTATCTCTCACAGATTCGCCATAAATCACAGCCGCGCTGAATGCATGGATGGGATTTTGTAGGCTTTGCAGTGTTACAGTGGAAGTGATGTACTGTATGGAGGCGAGTTATAAAGAAAAGGCTTTATAAATAATTCAAAGCAACCTCTGCTTATACTGTATTGAGGCGAAGATTTTCCACACATGTACATTTTCGCATCTTGTAGTCACCGTTAGTCTCTTTAGGGCATGTTGGTCTTCAACTTCAACTTCAATTCCAAATAATGTGCCATATATATATATATATATATATATATATATTCATTTATTCATTCATGTTCCATACCACTTTATCCTGTATACTACAGGGTGGCAGGGGGACTGGAGCCTATCCCAGGAGACTAAGGGCACACAACCCTGGACAGGTGCCAATCAATCACAGGGCACACACACGCACGCACGCACGCACACACACACACACACACACACACACACACACACACACAGACAGTTTTGTGAATGCCAAATGGCCAGATGTGCGTGTCTTTGGACTGTGGGAGGAAACCCAGGACATGAAAACACACCCAGAGGTGGGAATCAAACCCTTGACCCTGGGGGTGCGAGACCACAGTGCTAACCGCTACCACACTGTGCTGCTTTTATATATTAGTGTAAATGAAAGGAAAACATACTTGGAACAAGTTTCGGTCAAAATAGCATACATTGTTGTTTTGGATAAATGCTGTAAAACACTGAGAAACTCTACCTAGAAATACAGAATATAATTATTAACATTTATAATCAAAATATATATACCATCCATCCATCCAGTGTCAGAGAGGGCCTGAAATTCAGTCGGAAGGGTGAAATACATACTTTTTATACAAGACGCCGAACAATAAAACACACAGTCACACGGTGCAAAATCTTTTAAAGGTCCCATATTTTACTATTTAACATAGTACATGAAAAGGGCTTCAATGAGCGTGTTTACTGTGAAATCATGACACGGCTTTCTGGCAGGAGAGGGAGGGGGGATCACGGCCGCCACACAACATTCACATGCCAGTTGCCCGGCGGTTTGGACACAGGTCTCAGAGTGTGTGTGTGTGTGTGTGTGTGTGTGTGTGTGTGTGTGTGTGTGTGTGTTAATACTCCAGTTGAAATACCCATCAGATAATATATTTTTTCATATCTCCACCTACCTTCCTTTCACTCCTTTTCCTAACATGGCATTTCAGTATCTATATAAATGAACTACAAAGTTTGGACACCCTTTTCTTGTGTTCTTTAGCCCAAACGCATCTCTTCTGCTTGTTTCTGTCCTTAGCAGTGGTTTCCTAGCAGATCTTCTACCATGAAGGCCTGATTCACACAGTCTCCTCTTAACAGTTGTTCTAGAGACGTGTCTGCTGCTAGGACTCTGTGTGGCATTGACCTGCTCTCTGATCTGAGCTGCTGTTAACCTGCGATTTCTGAGGCTGGTGACTCGGATGAACTTATCCTCCGCAGCAGAGGCGACTCTCGGTCTTCCTTTCCTGGGCCGGTCCACATGTGAGCCAGTTTCTTTGTAGCGCTTGATGGTTTTTATGACTGCACTTGGGGACACTTTCAAAGTTTTCCCAATTTTTCGGACTGACTGACCTTCATTTCTTAATGTAATGATGCCACTCGTTTTTCTTCACTTAGCTGCTTTTTTCTTGCCATAATGCAAATTTAAACTCTTTGAATGAGAAGGTGTCCAAACTTTTGCTCTGTACTGTATATATGAGGTCACATTAGGGGGAAATTGGCTTGTTTAAAGCACAGCCAATTAAAAAAAAAAAAAAAAAGGATTTTATTTTTCTCACACGCCCACTAGAGCCCCATTGAAATGTCTTCAGCTGACTAAAAAATTTGTATAAAACATCCCCTTTGCATAGGTCATTTATTGCTTTATTGAACATGGCTACGGTGTTGTTCGCATCAACTCCTAGAAACACTACAGCACCTAGAAAACAGCATTAATGAAATAACATGAAAACAGGAGATTGCATCAAGTGAATTTCTTGAAGGTCATGAGAAGGAAAAAAAAGCAAGGTCTCTAAAATCTTTTTTTAAATGATATTCTGATACGGGGCCGGTGGTGTCTGTGCATTTTGCCTGGAATAGCATCAGTCGGCTTGTTGCAGTCTCAATGTCATTTGAATGTACGGTACTGTCATTTCTTTTCACTTTTTTTAATATAACATAAGCTCGTAAAGAGTAAGCACTTGTTTAGATCAATTCCAAAAAAAATTTTTTTAAATTAAATTGAGAGAGTAAGATTTACAACATCTCTCACTCCCAGGTCAGGGTAAGGCAGAGCAGAAGCGAGTGCAATAATCACATTTTATCGGACCTGAAGTGGCCTTCTAACATAACGTAACGGTGATGTATGGAGGCTGTGAATCACACCAAGGAGCGGCTTAATAAACCACCGGAGTATGAAACAGTAACTTCTACACATGTACTTTAGTTCTCTGGGTTCTCCAGGTCTCTGTAGGATCGTTTAAACACTACTCTCTCTAGAACCTCTTAGAACCAAGTACATCTTTATTATTGTATAATAATACAATAATAATTGTATAATACAATAATAATTGTATTATCATCTAACCACAAAACCTCACTCATCAAACAGCATGTTCTGTTTTCTTTTTTTTCTTTTTTTTTAAATAAATGACTAATCCTCATATTAAACTCTAAGCTTATACCCATCGCGTTGTATAACCGCACTAAGCTAAACCTCATTTATTAACATGCCTCATATTTCAGCTAAATATGTAACCTCATTAAATATCATTAAATATTTAACCCCTTTTGGCTAAACCTAGCTCATCAATCAGCATTAGTGGGTATTTAGCTAAACCACACTATCAAGTAACCTTATTTACAATCTGTCTAATCTCATTTATTTAACCCCACTCAGTAATGCTGTGTGATGCTAATCAGCCTTACATGTTGTCCGATGAGATGACTGGCCTAATTTTACTCACTCACTCATCATCTATACGGGTTAATACGGGTGTATTCAGGGTCACGGGGGGCCTGGAGCCAATCCCAGGAGAATTAGGGCACATGGCAGGGTAAACCCTGGACAGGGTGCCAATCCATCGCAGGGCACAGACACACACACATACACTCACTCATTCACACACTACGGGCAATTTGGAAACACCAATTAGCCTCACCTACATGTCTTTGGACTGTGGGAGGAAACCCACCAAGCACGGGGAGAACATGCAAACTCCATGCACACAGAGACGGGGATCGAACCCGGACCCTGGCGGTGCAGGGCAACAGTGCTAACCACTACACCACCGTGCCGCCTAGCCTAATTTTTAGCTGGTTAAATAAACTTTACTTATCAATTAGCATCTTTTAATTTGGTTTAGCTAAATCGCACTTAGTATTATTGTGCATTCTGCCAAATCTTATGTTTCAGCCTAATTCTGTGCTTTTTAGGGTAGCCATTTACCCTTGACAAGCTAAACCCTACTTAGTAATATTGTGTATTCTGCTAAACCCCAACATGTCATCATATTACTAGCCTTATTTTTTAAACTTGTTAAGCATGGTAAGGTCACATTTTCTTATCACCTAGCCCCCTTTAATCTTTTTAGCCTGTACCTTACTTACCAAACCATACATGTTGTCAGATGACTAGCTCATTTTTTAGCATGTGAAGGTAAACGCCGCTTATCAACTAACATTATTTTCAGGTAACAAAGCCTAGTGGTGAAGAGCATTCTTGTTTATATTATGAATGTGTATCAAAACGTTTCGAAATTTGCGCGCCTGGGGGGCGAACTTAGCAGCAGCATGGTGCATGTTCAAATCACACGTGAGGATCGCCTTGACTGTTCCATATGAGACACCAACAACAGCAGCAATGTTGTGGATTGATCTCTGAAGATCAACATGCACAGGTTGCCTAATGGTTTCATCATTTTCAGTGGTTGAGCTTCTTGAAGGTCTTCCTGATCTCTCAACGTCTTCCAGTGATGTTTTTCCGCTCTTGAAGCGCATGTGACGCTCAAAGCATCTCTAATATGCAGCATCGCCATAAACTTGACAAACTCGTGTCAAACGTCTCTGTGGCAGACTTTTGGCCCAGTTTCATGTCTTCTCTGCAACTTCGCATTCGTTCTATATTCTAACTCGCTGTCCATGATGAAATAGCTAACATGGTAATGCACACAGTCAGAACAGCACCAGTTGCACGGCTGCCGATGTACACAGGACGATGTCTTTTGGCACACTGACTAATGAAAGTCGGTGCTCCATGTGACTGTGTGTGCAGCCTAGTGCTGCCATCTGCTGGCGTGTTACAAAACTAGTCTCTGAACTTTTTGATACCACCTTGTGCATACCTGTTAAATCAACTCACCCTGACTAGCAAGACCTTATATTAATACGGTGATGAAGTCTGGACTGCAATCAAAGTGTCTGATGCAGTTGTGTCTGTGTGTGCCCTGATGACTGAAACATACCCAGCTGTAATGTTGGATTGTAGCCCATTTGCTTGTGTGTGTGTGTGTGTGTGTGATGCCAGCTGGAGCGTGATCTCTATACATTATCAATAAGATCTACGGATGCTTGGGGTTCGCTTCCTAGAACGTCCCACCCACATTAGGTGAAGTTCCATTAGAACCATCAGTATTTCTGATTTGTAGATAATTAGTCTAATCTCCACAATCCAATTAGAAACTACATCCCAACTAGCACAGAACTCATAAATAGCCGGTACTATTGTTGGTATTTTATCCCGGCGCACTATGCAGTACGGCACTGTGTGGTTTGGGACGCAACCCTTCTCATTGGCTTTGACCTTCATCTCATTTTTATTCCATCTCATAACGAAAAAAATGAAAGCACCTGTGTCCAAGCGAAGCAGCTGTGCTTTCTATTATGCTTGGCAAGGGCACCAGGAGAGATGGATAAGAGAGAGTTAGAGAGAGAGAGAGAGAGAGAGAGAGCAACAGATAGGAGAGGGTTCGGATGAGGAGAGAGAGAGAAAAGGAAATGAGGAGATTTGAGTCTTGTAATACGTTCACCAAGCACTCTACTCGTTGATTCATCCGTCCAAGCATCCATCATTCCATTAATCCAACCATTTAACCATTTATCGATCCGTTCATCCATCCACGGCCTGGACTTGCTGGAAGGAGGAAACATGGTGAAAGGCAGGGTAGGGTTTAGGTCAGGGCATCTTCATCACAACCAAGGATCAAGACCTTTTGGCTTTGTACACAAATAAATAAATAAATAATAAAAAAGAAAATAATTTTTTTTAATGGAAAGGAAAAAAACATAAAAGAAAGAAATGAAAATAACGACGGTGCGTGAGCAAGCAGTACGAAAAGATGCGGTCGGCTGGCGTCACATAGTCCGGAGGAAAGTAGCTTAATGTGGGAGCCCCCTAGTGACGGGGAGGAATTGGACTTGACTAAATTAGGGAGAAAATCGGGGCGGGGGGGGACTAAATGAAATAAATACAAAATGAAAAATGATTAACAAGTAAAACTTTAAAGAGAAAGAAAATAATGTCAGAGATTAAGGCTTTTTAAAAAATAAAAAGCAGGAAGAAAGAAGAAAAGACCAAAATAAGAAAAAAGAAAAAACTAAGACAAAAAGTGAAAATAAATAAATAAATAAATAAATTAGAGACCAAAAGAAATATCCTGAAAGTGTACATAATGAAATGATTAAAGTAAAAATTTGATAGAAAAATAGCTACATTTTAATTGAAAAGAAATAAAAATTATAATACAAAATAAAATGAGAAAAAATTATAGAGTAAAAAATAAAGCAGAATTTAAAATTTAAAGTTTAATTTTAAAAAGAAGGAAGTAAAAATTAACAAATACAAAATAAATTTAGAAGGAAAAATTATTTTAAAATAATTCATTAAGAAAAATAAAAGAAAAGAAAGAACTTTTTTTTTAAGGGGGAAATAATGAGGGGATTTGCCAAATTGTGCACACAGTGAAGTTATGTGTTTTTGTGGCCTGAAGCCATGCTAAGGGTGTACATGTGTACTTCTTAATGCTCGCAGGAGAGCAACAATTGAGGAGAAAGATCAGACAAAAACTCTGATTCCAAAGATGATCTGTACAAACAAGTCAAGTGGATTAGTCTGGACTACAGTTACTAAAACCAACGCATGGAGCTCGTCTCCGTTCACCAGACCTCCTACGTGAGTCACATTCGCCCCAGGATTTGTATTAGATGGAAGCTTGCTTTGAGGATGCTGGACGTCTCGTAACTGGCAGGCAGGCGTCTGAGTGAGTGTGTGAGATGGTGAGACATGGACTGCTTATGGATGCATTACTAATAAAGTGAGGACATTTATAGTACAGCGGTGCGCCTCCTTACATCTGAGAATACAGTTCTGTTTTCTCCTCCAGCTCGTGATCGTATCACACGTCACATTGGACAGAACAACCACAGGACTCACCCAGGACCCTCGGGAACGTGAGGCATAGCTGGCCTGGGAGTGTGTAGTAATGCCCAAGGAGGAGCTGGAATCTATGGCTGGGGATACGGACGTCTAGACGAACTGTCTCAGCATCACCACCAGGAACACGTTATGAATGAATCAATCAATTAGCGATCAGGCTAAGGTAATGCAATTTTGTTAATGAGGATATAGACTATAATTGCGGTAAACAAATTCAGATACAGTGTAACAAAAATTGCAAATGATAACAACTTTATACATTTTTGGAGAGAAACTGAGTCGAGTCTTAATGGAGTCAAATTATTCGATTCACTGAAAAGAATCATGACGTGTTCTGTACAAGGAGACACACTCGGTCTGCATGTTTATTCAGGCAGGCTGTGCCATCGATTGTGTCCTCTCCAGACTGGAGGACGCCTGTGTGTGTGTGTGTGTGTGTGTGTGTGTGTGTGTGTGTGTGTGATGTCATTTAAATTCGCCTGAAGAGCTGCACTGTTAATTAAACTCAACATCTCATTATTCATATTCCCATCCCTGAAGGTCTTTCCTTTAAACTTCTCTTTCTATCAACAACACACACACACACACACACACACACACTCGTGGTAGTGCTATAGAGATGTAGAAAATGTGTGTGTGTAATGATAGATTTGTTATTTGTATTACGGACAATGTGTGTGTTTTATTGTTTAGGTCACATGACGTGACTATCGATCACTGTTGACCTTTTACTTGATCTGTTGGCCTTATCGATTGGGCCTGCTTGTGATCTCTCTCTCACACAGACACACACACACACACACACACATTTTATCCAGTTACTTCAACACACTTAGCATCTCTCTGTGTTATACAGATGACAGGTGATAAAGGAAATGACGTAATGTTAGAGGAAACTGCATTCCATCACTCCGACACATTACTGATTCATTTCCTGTAACAGCACAACCCGTAGTGTTCTATCACTCACTGGACACAGTAAACCACACATCTGAATATGATGAGTTAAGATTTAATAAAAGCATGAGACACACACGGAAAAATAAATACCAGTCACATGCATTATGGGTTATGATGTCATTAGGAATAGATCGTTGAGAGGGTGGGGGGTGGAGGGGGGGGGGGGTTTCCAGGTTGCTCTATAATGTTGCTGATGTTTGAATTCCATTGCCATGGATGTAAAGGAACAGTTGTTTTGTCTATAACACACACACAAGCAATTGTACATACACACACATACAGTAGGTGATGGTATGTTATTTTATCATGTGTTTTAAGTGAGTGTGTGGATGGCGTGAGGACGGAGTGATTTAGGGCCTCAGACAGGCGGAGCAGGGTGGGCCGCGTCCCGAATCCAGTTTCAGGGAGACAGTGTCCATGTCCTCCCTCTGGAGCAGGTCTGTCTCACTGGCCATGATGTGTCTCACCAGACAGGTAACTGCTTCATCTATGTTAATGTTCTCCTACAGAGAGAGAGAGAGAGAGAGAGAGAGAGAGAGAGAGCCTTCACACACAGTTCCACAACCAGGAAGTGTGATTGATATGCTAATGAATATTCATAACTTGCTTCATCTCATCTGCATATTCATTACTCTATGACTCAGCAGGAAGCGAGACACAGACAAAGTGATGGAAGAAGAGAGCAAGAGAGAAGACATTTAATTTTTTTCAAGTAAAAAAAGCATTTATAAATAAAGTCATTTTTAATACAATGTAAAATAATAAATAAATAAAAAAGAAAGGCAAATAAAAAAATACATGAAAAAATTCATATGGAAAAAGATGCAAAGAACAGAGTACAAGACGTAAATGCAAAAGAAGGAAAAGTACTAAAGAATACAGAAGAATAAAGAAAAAAGAAATGCAAAAGGCAAAAAGAAAGGAAGAAATTCTACCAGACAAAGAAATGTTAAAAAGCAAGAAAGCAAGTTTAAAGCCATGAAGAAAGAAAGAAAGAAAGAAAGAAAGAAAGAAAGAAAAAAAACATTTAGAAAAGTAAAATAAAGATAGAAAGTAAAAATACACAGCTTTCAAACAGAACAAAAAAATATACAAAAATATAGAAAAAAGAAAGAAAACTAAGAAGCAAGTAAAAAATAGGTACAGAACAGACCAAAATAAATGAATAAACAATAAATTTACAAATTTACAAAATTTCACTTTTTTATTTTAAAGCGAGAGATCTGATTTTAAACAAAAGGTAGTAAAATGAAATAAACTGAAAATAAAAGTCAAATGCATTAACAAATGTATTTTTTAAAAAACATTTAAGTAGGAAGAAAGAAAGAAAGAAAGAAAGAAAGAAAGAAAGAAAGAAAGAATGCAAGGCAAATACAAAGACTAAAATAAAGGGGGAAAATTGCAGGAAAATAAAGAGACAAGAAAAAGACCCGAAGAACTAAATAAAAAAAATTAAAAAACTAAATGAAAACTCTTAAAAATACAGAAATTCATTATTAAAAAGGAAATAATAAAGTAAAAATTTGAAAGAAATGAAAGGAAGAAAAAAACTGTTAAGTGTAAATAAATAAATGTAACTAAGAATTCATTTTTCAAAGAAGGAATTATTGAAAAATCAACAAAATTAAAAACAATTCAGTGCGAATAAAAACACTGAAAGATAAAAACTAAATAGAAAAACTGAGCCAGAAAAGGGCAAAATAAACCGACTAAATGAAACTTCATAAACTCTTGATAATATTAGTAAAGAGTAAAATAAAGCAAAATTTTAAATAAAAAGGGAAAAAATATTGTAAAAACTAAAAAAACATAAAATAAATGTAAAAAAAATAAAATAAAAAATGTGGCATTTTAAAAAGTTGAAATACATTTTGTAATTTAAAAAATTCACTTATAGTTAATTTACTTATATTCACTTATAAATTAAAAATAGGCAAAGAAAGAGGAAAGAAAATAGCTAACTATATATATAAAATAAAAGAAGTAAAAAAAAAAGATTCTGGACCTTGGCTGACGTCTCGAACCAGCTGATGAAGCCGTGCTCTCGGCAGAACTGCTCCATCCTGGGGTAAGTTTTTGCGAACGCGTCGTCTTTCTCCTGGTCACATTTGTTGGCGAGCAGCACGGCACCGATCCGATTCCCGCCAGAGACTCTCACCTTGTCGTCTAAATCCTCCTTCCACTTCCTCACGGCCTCAAATGTGCACGACCGCGTCACATCGAAAACCACGAAGACGCCGAGGGCATCGCGGTAGTACACGCGCGTCATGTTCCCGAAACGTTCCTGACCTGCGGAGAGACACGTGCTACGGAGTCACGGGAAAGAGACACTAGCTCATTAAAACTACAAAGATTTTATAAAATGAGAAACGTAGCTATGATTAGCTTGCTAGAGTTTAACAGAGAACTTTAACTAGTCATAAATTGTGGGATTTGGAACAGAACCAAAATCTGTAAAACCATTTTACCCCCAGCTCGAACCCTGGTGGCCTCTGCCAGGGGGTTCAGCAACAAATAACACAAAGACAACGGCTTAAAGTTTGGAACGGAGCCCAAACCTTTGAGAAATATTTTCACATGAGCGTCACAGACAGGAACTTTGTTCTGCATGAGATTTTGAGGAATTAAGAGTCTCGTGCTGCGACGGAGGAACCACGAGCAGCATCGGCTAAAAACTCTGTAATCCTTCAGAAAATCATCAGACTTCAGAATCAAACATTCCTTCATAATAAACATCTACGTGTGTGCGTGAGATCTTCACCTGCGATGTCCCACAGCTGCACCCGGATCGTGTCCTGGTCCAGGTCGAGCACTTTGAGGGCGAAGTCCACTCCGATGGTGGCCCTGTAATTAGCGGAAAAGTGCTGGTGCACGTAGCGCTTGATGATGCTGGTCTTCCCCACACCGAGATCTCCGATCACCAGGACCTTAAAGCGGTGCTCCCTCTGCTGCATGTTGAGCCACGAGTGAGACGGAGCCGATCTGGTGCTTTGGGTCCCCGTCCCCTCCCCAAGTGAGGATTTAGGGATTAGATCACTCGGGCAAGATCCCAAATCACAGTGAACCCTACATAGTGCACATCTTGGGTAGTGTCAGGCAGAATGCCGAAATCAATGTGGTTATGTATACATGGGAATGTTCCATAAATATTGGCACCCTGTATATGAGTTCTGTGACATTTAATAGTTGAAAAAAATATCGGCACCCATAAGAACTCTCACAGGACCTTTCCTTTCAACACCAGGGCCCGTATTCACAAAGCTTCTTAGAATTCTCTCAGAGAGCTCCTATCTTAGCCTAAAAAGTCCTAGCTGGGAGTCTTAATATAAGTGATTTAGAAAACTTTAGAGCAACTCTGAGCTAGGAAATTACAAAAACCTTTATCTTAGTGAGGGGGCGTGGTTGACCCCATTGCTAGGGATGATGCAGCAATCCAAGGACTGTTGATAAAAATAGCCTCGGACATCTTTAAAGGTCTCGAAATGCGCTCTTTGTGAAAAAGAAAATATATGATAAATGTATTATAATAAATATATTATATTCTATTTAAGAATAGACATTGAAATTATGTTTGTAAATATAGAAATTGTATAATCATGAATGCAGACTACTTTATGCAAAGTTTCTGTTATAGGCTAAATATCTTAAAGTTCATTAAAACAGTTGAATGTTGAAAAATCATGTTCAGTGTTTGAAGAATATTTCTTCTTTCCACCATTTTGTCTTCGGCTATAGAAACTCTTAAGCCTCTTAAAAAGTTCTCCTCTCTACTCTTAATTTTTACCTTACAAGTTGTTTTTAGTGCCAAGATGTTTTGTGAATATTTTTTATCTTGACTAAGATTTAGTCCTAAATTTAAGGGGAAATTCCAACTTTCTTAGAGTTTCACAGTAGGAGCAACTTTTAGGCTTAAGAAACTTTGTGAATACGCGCCCAGATTTATACTGTATCTAAGAATAAATTACAGAATTTCATACAAATAAAGGGCCAGGGGCATCTTAGCCCGAGGACCCTCCAGTGCTTTTGATGGGTCCTTAAATCTTATATGGCTGAGGGCCTTGTTTAAGTGACTGACTAAGGTCATCTACAAACTGCTGTAAACAAGCACATCAAAAAAAAAAAAAAAAAAAAAAAAAAAAAACTAGATGTGCCTTCGAAATTCAATCACACAAATATTTATAGAAGCGTTCTCTGTTAAATTTTTCGTGTTAACATGAACGGCGCAGAAGAAAGGTGAAATTTTTTCGCAAATATCTTTGAATGTACACAACTTTAGTTAATATACGGTATGTATAGATATTTAATATATGCAATTACAAATGTTTGGTTATCACATTTTAAAGAAACTCACATACAAATAAATCTTTAAAAAGGCAGCCTTTATTGGACATGTATTTAAAAAAAGAATAGCATAAAATTGATCAGATTTATAAATCAAATCTCAAATTTCTGAACATTTTGAAACCACAAGGCAGTGATGATTTAACCAAAAATAGTATCCACGCGTGTGTGCAAGAAGTGATTTGTAAGAAACACCTGAGAAAAGAGGCCAAAAAAAAAAAAAAAAAAAAAACCCCCAACCCTTCCCCTTTTAACCCCTGTGGGGGGGAATATTTTTATTTATTTATTTGCTTAAAATAACCAAGTGCAAGTTATTAGACAGAAGTGAAGAAAGTGGATTGGGACAGAACTCAGTTTTTGCAATGCACGAGAGAGAAGGAAAAAAAAAGAATTATAATTCCCTTTTGAAATGAAGCGGATCCGTCATGATTACTGAAGGCACCGCAGTGAAATGGAACCTGAACTACAAGATTAAAAAAAAATAAAATCATAATTTTATAAATGATCTGACCAATTACAGATACAGTGAATTCTAAAATAAACTGTTGACATTCTTGATATCATAAATGGTATTTGTACCTCGTGACCAAAATTCCAAACATCACGTTATATACACATCATATTTTCTGGGCTACATAGTGCACTTCATGCCATAACTAGTAAACAAACGAAGGATTTGGGACGCAGCCATATCGGATCATCAAATTTAAAGCAGCAGCAGTGTGGCTTAAATTTCCCTTCTAAAAACACTTGGGTCTTCCCGCATAATCATAATAGCAAAGGCAGAGACGCACAAGATCGGAGCGCAAACCAAACAGGAAGTGACCTCACAGCTGGGCGATGGGTGTGACTGCCACGGCGATGCTCTCTATAGCGCACTCGTCCACTCCGCGTCTGATGCGGAAGTAGCCGTCTTCGCCCCAGCCAGTTCCCCAGCTGTTCTTCACGATCCAATACTTCTCCCCGGTCTCCTGGCTCCGCCCATAACCAATCAGCAGCACAGCGTGATTGGTCAGCTCGAAGGGATTGATGGAGTCACGCAGGCCTGTGTGATGGTAGATGCCGTCTTTGTAGTTCATGAAGTCGGAGTACACCTCGAAGGCCACGCCCATCGGGCCGTTATTCACCAGCTCGATCATCATGGCCGCCTCGTTGCATCCTCCGTAGAAGCCGCCTATGTAGTGGTAATCGGAGACGTAATGGCGAGGACAGTCAGACGAAACGGTGCAGGGAGAGTTTTTGCCGGTGTAAGGGAAGCACTTTTCCTCGACGATGCCGAAGTCCTGCACGTATTTACCGATCAGGTACGGGAAACCACCGTCACAACCTGAAACAACCCAGAAAGCTCAGAATGAAAGAAAAATTACATCAAGTTAGGTTTCCATGACAACCAGCAGAAATAATATTTAGTTTTAGAATGTGTAGTTCACTAGGAAGAGTCCAGAGGCGATTATATTACACAGGACCAAGACGTCAGTAGTTATTTACGGTGTAGGGCTCAATATAAATCAACTTATTATGAAATATAAGGCCAAGTCACAAGCATCCATCCATATATACATTAGGTCTAGTAGCCATCGTACAGAAATAGAGCTCCCTGTATTGGTGCTCTGCCATTCAATTTATATACAGCCTCATCCACCACAGGTAGTGCACACAAAAGTTTTAAAATGTATTTAAGTGCACTTGACATTTCATACTCCATGTAGTGCACTTGAATGATGCATGCTCAAAAGCACAAGCACACCAGGACACTCAAGTACTGATTCAGCTTGTGACTCGTCTCAGGAACAGAAGGTAGTGCGCACGTGCATGTGCGCGCGCGCGTGTGTGTGTGTGTGTGTGTGTGTGTGCGTGTACCCTGGGAGTACTGCGAGCAGGAGACGACTTGCTGAGGGCTCAAGATCGGCTGCTGTGTGTTGTTGGTCTGGATTCGGATCCGCGCCTCCAGCATCCCCATCGTGGCAAACGAGTAGCAGCTTCCACACGTCCCTGCCGCCGATATTCAGAAAACATTTTTGATCTGAGATTATACAATAATTTAAAAAATAAATAAAAAACCACTAAACTACTTTACATCTCTTTCCCATGTCATTAGAAATCAACTGTTTTTCATCTCTTATTCATTTTCATATTTTTCACTGCATTTCATACGAATTATTCAATATTAAGCTCAACTTGTATCCAGATCTATGATAATTTTAGATATACATATACGCCACCTTTATTTAAAATGCTATATTTCTATAAAATAAAGTTATACATAATTAAATCAAATTTCACATATTCCCATCTATTCAACATACAGTAATTAGTGACTGCAGAAACACTAAACACAGGCCGTACTAGCTACATAGCCGTGTAGCGAGGTTATCGACGCGTCTACAGGCCACGCCCACACCTAAAGAGATTCAAAGTGAATCCCGCACCTTGATTGCGTATCGGATTGACGTAACTGACTCCCTTCACATTCCTCCAGTCCCACTGCTCTGGCAAAGCGGCGGCCTTCTTCAAAAGCTCTGGGGAGGCGGGGGTGGACTTAACACGTCTGAGGAACAAGGGGGCGGAGTCAGGACAATTCAGTAAAGGTTTACTTGCATAAGCCTACAACAATAACCAGGAATAAAATTATATTACATAATTGATATATTTTACACAATTTTGTCTTTAAAAACTTCAGGAAATGAAACATTTATAAATATTTTGATACTAAACTTTAATATAAAACATAGTAATATGTCATAATACATTACGATGCTTTTTCCTCCCTCTGAAGTATGTATACATTTTTTTGGTTGTGCACAAATGTTTTTTTTCATATTTAAATATCACAACCTAGATATATACATGCAAGCTTGTGTGTTTTAATAATAATTTAAAAAAAATTAAGTACTAGCAATGTTTTTTAAAATGCTGCAAAAATGAGGGGGGGTATATTTTTATTCTTGCATTTCTACTGTTGGCACCATTATTTTTATTACTACAAATGAAAAAAAAAAAGGTAAAAAAAAAAATACTAAATTGAAGAGGACTAGCAAGAAATACTACAAATAAAATAAAGATATTAAATCACCCTTCGAACTAACATTAGCAAGACACCTGCACTCCTAATGTGTGTGCACGTGTGTGCATACACACCGTGGGAAGTGGGATGTGCGGCCTCCGGCTCTGCGTGTTAACTCTTGGATGGTGAGGAGCTCGTGCTCTCTGTAGGCCGTAGCTCTCCATGAGCTCTGGACCGAGTTGATGCGCTCCACAAAGCTCATGTCATGCTTAAAAAGCTGCAGGAACCTGGAAAAAAATTAATAAATAAAATAAAAATAAACACCATCATGAATTAGAAAATTATATACATGCACACAACACAGTCACAATATTAACTAAATCACCCCATTAACACACTCACGGATTAGGTTCAGGGCTGTAGGAGGTTTTAGGAGCCAAGCGCTGAACTTTCTTCCCAGTGAAACAGGCCCAGTTGTTTCCCAGAACATCATGGACCCAACCAGGAAGCGTCTGGTCGCAGTAACTCTTGACCACCGAGCCCTCTTGAGAATACTGAAGGAAAAAATTAAATAAAAAAAAAAAATTACTACATAACGCATCAATCAACCTTTAAGATTTTTTTTATTACAGTGCATCTAGAGTGATGCACTTTTTTTTTCTCATAATTTGAGAAGTGAAAGCTTCAAGTCATGTGTTGGTGGTAAACAGGGGGGGAGGGGGGGGAGGCAGAGCTGTGATGTTTCACAACTGAAATGTCAATCACTAGGTCAAATTACAGCATGTGACTGGACCCATCACAACAGGAAGGGAGGTTAAGTTTTTGAAGCTGAATCACGAGAATGGCTTTCTACAGGACGAGTCATGTGTTAATGATCGAGCAGATAACTGTAGCGGAATTAATAGCCATCTATAGATAGATAACATATTGACCCTGAAGGAAATTACAGATACCGAGCAGCAATAGAGACAGTAAACGATGTGATTGCACACGGTGGTGAACTGACCAGAAGTTACTAGTGCAATGCAAAGAACAAAATTGTATGTCAAAGTGACAATAATGCAAAGCCCCCAATCAGTGATCTTTCATTGGTCTGTCTGTTTATTGATCCATTCGTATGTCTGCCCACTTGCTAATCTTACCATTTTTCTGATAGACAAACTGAAAATCTGTTGGTCCCTGTCCATTAGTCCTTCTATTTATTTGTCTGTTCATTTGTCTATTAATTGTAGAGGAATGAAAAAGGTCAGGACATGCTGTTACAAGGGAGGGGTGGAAAGCATTTAAAAATAATAATAATAATAATTCAGGATTGTGAAATAGATTTACTGAGTATGCCATAGTTGATTATTTTCCTTCCAGCTGCACAAGGCTTATAATTTATTCATCTCATTATTCAGTGCACTGTAACATGAATTAAAGTCTCAACTCAACAAATTCTCCCCTGTTAGAACATATTACTTTATACACACAAACACACTTTGTTAAGCCTGAAATAAGATGAATCATGTGAAGAAAGCAGGACTTCGAACCAGACCTCATTACAAGCCAGTCATGTGCTTCGGAGTGAAACAGGAAGTTTAATATTTCCGAGCAAGTCTAGGCATGAGTCACATGGAGTCATCTGAAACGAAAAATAACCTTTGTGCACATGTGTGTGAGAGTGAGTGAGTGCGAGTGTGTGTGTTGAGTACGGAGGTGCAACATTGCACAAGCACGGACCTTGAAGAAGCCAAACCATTTGTAGTTGTTGAGCACCACCTCGAAGCCCTGGTTGTAGATGATGGTGAAGAAGCCGGTGTTTCCAAGATCATCAACAGCCTGAGATAATTTCTGTAACTGCACAGTCACAGACTTCACCGTCGGACCTGGACAAAAAGACATGAAACAAACTTTAATAAAAACACATGAATGTGTGTGCGCACACACACACACACACTCCATTTACATTAGACTGTCAATGCATAATAAATCAAACTCCTGCAGGGTAGTAAAGTGTAACCCAGGCAGGTCTCTGTCTCACCAGCAGTGGAGCAGTCAATGTTCTTGTCCTGTCCCACTTTAGACAGCTGGAACATCCAGGTCCCCAGCAGCTCCTCATAAGTGCAGTTAGCTGGTGTGTCCCCTAACGAGCCGCCCAGGCAGCACAGCGCCACCAAACTCAGCAGAACCGCCTTCATCCCGCACACACACACACACACTGACTGACTGACTGACTAACTAACTAATTACCTAACTAACCGCCGAGAGTCCCGGACGGAGGGACAAACCACAGACAAGCGCAAACACTTCCCGCGGAGCTGCTGAGACTCCTGGCGTCTTCCCCGCTCCTTCTGCACAACAACCAACCACCAGCAACTTCCCGCTCTTATCATGTGACCGTGACAGTCACGTGACAGTGACGCAGCCACAGGGCCGGGAAGTGTTCAGCGCGCGTGCACGAGCTAACGGTACTTTCTCAGAAAGAGCGAGAGACTGCGCGCGCGCGCGCGCGTTACGCAGATCAAAGGAGTGTTAAATAATTAGATAAAAGGATCCCAGGATCTTAGTGTTACACAGACGTGATGCAGTGTTTAGTTCATGATGCAGTGTTTAATGTCCCTTACTGAGATATATATATATTTAACAAATCTAACTGATAAAGAATTAAACTAATTCCTCCTTAATAAAGTACACCTGGCTGTCTGTCTGTCTATTGAACTATCTATCTGCCCACCATTTGTCTATCTATCTGTCTATCTGCTGTCTGTCCGTCTGACTGACTATTGATTCAATTCAATTTTATTTGTAGAGCACTTTTAACAATGCTGTTTGTCGCAAAACAGATTTACAGAATCAAAACCAAATTAGGGAAATTAATATGAAATACCTGAGAGAATATGTTTAAGTAATCAGATTGTCCCTGATCATTAATGCCTTAACCACTGAGCTACATATGCCCCCAAATCTGTATCTGTAAGTCTGTAATCTGTCTGTCAGTCTGTCTGTGTCTGTCCACCTGTCTGTCTCTCTGTTTGTCCTTTCATTTCTTTGTCTGTCTGTCTGTCTGTCTGTCTGTCTGTCTGTTTGTCCACTTGTATACTGATCTATCTAATTGTTTTATCTGTAGTTTAATCTATTTTCTCTGTCTTATGTTACTGTTTCAAAATTGTTGTTCATGTACAATTTACATTTTCGAATTCTGTAATTTTATTTATACCATTTTGGATAAGATTATTACATGATGTTACTCTTATGCCAGGCATCTGAGTGAAAACAAAAACTTTAACTAGATATTTGGAGGGGAATAACAACAGCGAATCTGCGCACAAGCTTTTATCGACTTGATGTTTAATGTTTAAGCCGAATCATGCTGATTCACAAAAAACAGGATGTCTAGGCAGAGGCAGGAAGTAACAAAGAATGATTACTGCTACTCTTACATAAGTCTGATTTTAGTTGTCTAAACTTTCTTTTGGCTTTTATTACATCTAACACGTAATATACTGCATGTCTTATTATTTTCTATTCACATCGCTACATTTAATAAAAGAATAATATAATATAATATAATATAATATAATATAATATAATATAATATAATATAATATGTTTGTTAAGGCTTTAAATCATTTTTTAAGATCAGCTACCTAGCTGATCGTGAAATTGACGTACATTCCTAACAAATCTAACCTTTAACCTTTAATGGTTTTATCTGTTCCTGCTACGTAACATTGTATTGATCATAGCAGTTTGATTTGTCACAACTACTGATTAGTTTTCAGATAGTTTACATGGTCAAAGTTCTTATCAATGCATTTGAGAGCGTAGCAACAAAATCGTTGTTCGACTTAGCTTGTCTGAATAAATTCTTCAGTGAAAGTTAAATTAGAGCTTCAAATTCTTCACTTAAGTCAAGAAAGCTTCACAAAACATCCAATTGTGTTGATTTCAGTTACAGTAGTTAGGTGCTTTGTGTATCTTCCTTGACTTGAGTGAAGAATTTGAAGCTCTAATTTAACTTTCACTGAAGAATTTATTGAGCTGAATGAAATAAAAGCCTCTCCGCTGGGTGTGTAAGACGTTACAGAGGGACACTGAATGCAGGAAGACTTTATTTCCAGTTATATCTAGTGCAGTTTAGATAGGGAGCAGGGCGTCATTTTGGATTCAGCCTTAATCAGTGATCTAATCAGAGTCTGTGTGAAGAGACTGATTAAATTTAATTGGCCTTTGATTCAATTCGAGCTTGATTAATTTGCAGACTAATTAATTTGCTGCCACAGACAGTTTCTTGTGCACAACCCAGTTCTCCAGTGTTTAATCATTCTATGGAAGAAAGTCATATACTGTCTTAGTGGATGTAGCAAAAATGATTGTACAGTATGTCTAGGACTCTTTAGGTAAATAAAACAAAAAAAACTTACACACCCAAATAATTTTGAAAGTACTGGAACAGCCAAGCCATTTTATGTAGTTTCTCTTTTGGTTTGTTTTTGCTATAAACTGAAGACATTTGGGTTTGGGATGAAAAGAGGAACACGAGAGAGGCTAGATCAAAATATTACCTGTTCTGATATTTTCGGAAATTTATACCTAGATGTGTTAAACAACATAGAATATGACACTGTTTGTTTAAACCCACCTGTTTTCCAAGTGATTAACAACATTGGACTGACAGGGGTTTGCTGATATCCCGGTGTGCCCTGTAGGCAGAGGTGAAAAGTAACTAAGTAAATTTACTTAGTCACTGTACTTATAAATATTTAACATATCTTTACTTGCGTAGTTTTATTATATACTTTTCCTCCACTACATCATACAGGAAATATCTGTACCTTTACTTCACTATATTTCTGCTGACAGTTACAGAATGTGTAAATTTGTTTCCTTTGTAACATGCGTAATAACGTTAGAGGTGTTTGAAACGAGAAGGGGAGCTGGGAGCAGACAGACAAAAATAGCACATTGACAGTCGGGAAGCAGAGAGAGAGAGAGAGAGAGAGATGTACTATAAAAAGGAACTAATACAAGCTCAGCACTTTTTGACACTCAAGGTATTTTGTACTACTCAGGTACTTGAGGTGGGTACTTTTGTATTTTTACTGTACTCAAGTAGACAAGTAAATGGAGGACTTCTATTTTACTTGAGTGATATTTGACTTGGGGTCTTCTCCCCGTGCTTGGTGGGTTTCCTCCATGTGCTCCGGTCTCCTCTCACAGTCCAAAGATATGCAGATTAGGATGACTGGCATTCCCAAATTGCACGTAGTGTATGTGTGTGTGCCCTGCAATGGATTGGCACCCTGCCCAGAGTGTACTACGCCTTGTGCTCTAAGTCTCCTGGGATAGGCTCCAGGTGCCCTTTACGCACAACTGCCCCTTAGATTAATTCAATTAAAACAGCCATTCGCAAATTTGCAATACTGCAGCTCAGTTTAACATCTGAAAATGTGAACTTTTGTGAAGTTTTGGTCTCGCTTTACTGAGAAGGTCTTCATGAGAGACATGAGTTTCATCATGGTGCTTGATGGACTATAGCTGTTGTTACATAGCTAATTATAATTACATATGCCATATGTGTTTTGTCATAGTTTCGAAATCTACAGCATTGTTCTAGAATGTAAAAAATAAATCATTTAAATAAATAAAAAAGCAATGAATTAAAACATGTGACCAAACTTATGACTGGTACTGTATGTGTATGTCTGTATGAAGTATTACACACAAATAAAATCACATGGCATTATTGGATTATTTCTTAAATATGAATATTAAAATTTTCTTGTAATTTAACTACAAAAAAGTTTGTTTAATTGTTTACTGTAAATTCTGTATATGTACTGCAGTACTTTTGAAA